>JAIFGZ020000403.1:0-207622 GCA_019925245.2 Oryza australiensis | reverse complement strand
CGGCGATCTCTCGTGTGTGACCGGAGCCGATGACGTCTGGAACATGCACGCGCGAGGTCTCGTACGGCGAACGACGCGTGGCGGGCTGCAAACGGATGATGGAACCGGCCGAACACTCCGGCGATCAATGAATAAAGCGATTTTCCATTTTCCCGAATTACAATCTATTTTCCCATTTCCATTTCCTTTCTTCCTAAAAATCCCAAATAAATTCGTATTCTCGAACAATCTCTAAAATTATATTTTCCACTTCTCCCTACTTTTCAAAATATATTTTTCATATTTATTTTGTTTCTTCTTTTGAATTCAAGAAAATAGGGTTTTGATGAGATGAATTTCTATCTTCATTTTTCCTTTTTCAAAAATATTTTTATCATCAAATCCCAATTATTCATTATCTTTCCCATGAATTAGGGTTTAAACCAAAATATGTCCTTTTGTAATTCACCAAATTATATATGTATATGCTCTTTCAAGGTACACACATTTATATTTTGAAATCATTTTCATGTATGTGATTTCAAAGCTTAGGTTTTGTTCCATTTTTCCTCAAAGTAATTCTAGAAGAAAATCTTATTTTGCCGAACCGCAATCCAGATCGAAACACGATAAGAAGCAATGATTCCCAAAAAGTTTTTGTGAGTTCCGATTTTTACGTTCCCACATTCCATTCCCTTCATTTTCGGTGAACCACATGTTAGTGATATGCCCTAGAGGCAACATGGAGATGTTGGATATCACGTCAATGTTTATGTATTTATGAATAAAGTGTTATTCAGTTCCATGAAATAGACATCTTGTATTGATCAATAAGTACGTGACTTATTTATGAGACTCGATATGTATGAATCTATTCCTAAATGATCCTCGATCATATATCATATTATTGAAACTAATATGATTCTAAGATCGGCATGTCTATCGATTGATGATCATGTCTCATAGATCATGGGTATGGAGATACCAAATCGTAAACATGGACATATGTGTTAGAGAACACATTGTTGGATAGACCCACCATGAGACACTACGGGAATCAATGTGCCATTAGTTGGTCTCGGGTAGTGTTGGTACAAAATCCTTAGACCTGAGATCACCATGGATTCCAACATGTGTAGTAGCCTACTTTGGGACTACCAAACGCTATTCCGTAACGGGTAGTTATAAAGGTAGTTTTGGGTTTGCTATGAAACATGGAGTGGGATGTGAGTGATCAAGATGGAATTTGCCCCTCCTTTGGAGAGATATCTCCGGCCCCTCGAGGTAATGGATTATGGAAATGCATGGCCATGCTAAGTTGATTGAGGAGTCAATCAATGACGATAATCCAATACGGTTCGAGTGAATAGTTTAGCTATTGAAGGGATGGCACACATCTTGCCTATAGCTTAATTGGTATCGTGAGGCAAAGGGATTTGTGTACACATTACAAGTTCAAAACCGATATTATTCTTGTATACTATGGTGTCAATATGTGCTTGCTAGGCGTCGTTGATGGGTTGGCTAGTTGGACTCGAGCCGACAATCGGCTAAGTTAGACTATAGCCGAGACCGAGTATACCCGAACCTACGGGTCGCACGCTTAAGGGGATAGAATAGATACTCGAGTTGGACTCGGATACGGCTCGATCGGATAGGGATCCGATCGGATAGAGTCCTATGGTCTTACGACGTATGGGCGGCTGACTCTATGAAATTCGGATAGGATCCGATTTGAAATAGAGTCCCGATTGGTCACTAGTCCCGTCGGCCAACTCTATATAAAGGGGCGAGGGTGGAGAGCTGCGACACATCGGTTGGATCGCTTTAAACCGAATCCGCAACGAAGTCGCCGAGATCAAACTCCACGGAAGCCCTCCCCACTTCCGAGCCAAACCCTAGCCTTGCATCGCGTGCTAGCACACGGGTGTACGGCGTTCGTCCCCGGACGTGTGGATACCCGTAGAGGCGCTGCTACGTTGCGCGCTGTTGATCGGCTTCGAACCGGCTGCGGTCGGGCGCATTAGAGCGAGGCGCTAGAACGCGGTCCGACGACTCAAATCGGCCGATTGGTGAATCGGCTGTCCCCGGAATCGGTTGTCATCGGCTACACTGTTCCGATCGGATAGCCCTGATTGGTCGTTTCCGCCGCACACTCCAATCGGTAACGATCTATCGGTCCTTACTTGCAAGTGTTCTGGTTTGCGCGGTTAAAAGTTTTTGTTTTCGGCTAGCGTAGCCTCCGCGTAACCCTTCAAGTGGTATCGAGTTAATCTTGCTTAGTTCGGGTTTTAGTTTGGATCTGGAACAAGTTTTGCGCACGGGTTGATTAGATCAATCGGTTTACGGGATTCATTGAGGAGAGTTAATTGTAATTGCGTTCCTTGATAGTGTATCGGAACGGCGTAATGTGATTACGTCGAAGCAATTTCCATATAACTCGGTTTGAGTCGGCTTCGAGATAGCATTCCTTGATAGTGTATCGGAACGGTATAATGTGATTATGCCAAAGCTATCTCGTAGTCCGATCTTGTTTCTTTGCCTCGCGCCTACGCAAACATCTCCCTTGATAGTGTATCGGGACGACATAATATGACTATGCCGACATGGTTTCCGTAAGCGATTTCATAGATTGGATCTATGAATTTCGTGTGGTGTTCCGAACCGCCGTGTGCGTACCCCTTATAGGTCGTCTCGGTGTCATATCTCTGCGATAGGTAGAAAACGTTTCTACGCCTAACTTGTTTTTGCAGAGAATGCTTTGAGATGGTATGGCCCTATTGTATGTATGAGATGCATGTGATACTTGTAATATTCTTTCATATGTGCAATCCCCGTAATATTCTTTCATACGTGCAATGCTTGTAATATTCTTTCACGACCTGCGAGTCGATGTAATCTTCAATTAGATCTTCTATAGTAGTAGCTTAGTTTGAAGATATCAAGCATTCGGCACTCGGAAGAACGGTGATGAAGATGGAGATCCTCTACACCGGCATGGAGATAGAGATCACCATGTGAAGGGGGCCATACTATTTCATGCTATTCTACTTGCTTTCATATGTGATATGTTTGTTTGATAGGATAGCATCCCTCGCAAAATTAAGTAGTAATGATGCGCTTCCAAATGATGCACCCGTCACCGTTATGCTCGTCAATGGTGGGTCGCCAAAGCAGAGTGCCATTCTCTATCATAACACGAGGGGGTATATGTCAGACATATACATGCAGGAGCATTTAGTTTACTTAACAAGGCTATCAAAACAGTTTTGGGCCTTGGGGCATAGGTTGGGGCCGGGGCATGAAGATGCCACACCAACAACAAGAGTCACATAGAGATGTGATTAGCAAAGAGTTGCTTACCGATGTTATTCATCTTCTAGCAGTGATGCTAAAGCTCACTAGAAAATTAATTAACATGTGGATCTTGACCCAATACGTAACCTAGAGGGAAGGTGGAAAATACGTAATGGGAGTCTAATGTTAAATTGTTTAACAATAGACATAGCATAAACATTGTGCTAAACTTTGTTTTTTCTGTTGTAGAATAAATGGCGGCTAATACTACACCCAGTACCTTTAATTTGCGATCTATTCTCGAAAAGGAAAAATTAAACGGAACAAACTTTATGGATTGGTATCGCAACTTGAGAATTGTT
This sequence comes from Oryza australiensis, assembly GCA_019925245.2. Classification (NCBI taxonomy): domain Eukaryota; kingdom Viridiplantae; phylum Streptophyta; class Magnoliopsida; order Poales; family Poaceae; genus Oryza; species Oryza australiensis. Next base: position 203,984 of record JAIFGZ020000403.1, on the reverse strand, counting down.
CTCAAGCAAGAGCGTAAGGAGTACGTTCTTGAAGTACCTTATCCGAGGATTTGCCAAATAATGCCACCGCAACCGCATGGAGAGCTTACGAGAAGCACACTAATGATGCCCTAGACATAAGCTGTCTCATGCTTGCTACAATGTCCCCCGAGCTTCGAAGCAATATGAGAGCGACGATGCTCACACTATTATTCGGGACTGCGTGGCATGTTTGAGAACCAAGCTCGGGCCGAGAGGTTTAACACCTCAAAGTCCTTGTTTGCGTGCGAGCTTGTTGAGGGAATCCCGTCGATCCGCATGTGATAAAGATGATTGGCTATATCGAGAGTCTTGAGAAACTAGGTTTCCCTCTTAGCCAAGAGTTGGCTACGACGTGATTCTCCGGTCGCTCCCTCCGAGCTTTGAGCCATTCATATTAAATTATCACATGAACAATATGGATAGAACCTTGGCTGAATTGCATGGGATGCTAAAGACATCGAGGAGAGTATCCAGAAAAACGGTCATCATGTGATGATGATGCGAAGGCTAAGCGCAAACCACCGTCAAGAAGCTTTGCACCAAGAGGAAGTTAACTCCCGATGAGATCGCGAGTGCCTCAAATGCAAAGAAGGGCAAGAAGGGGTCGGCGGCATCGGATGTCGTTTGCTTCTATTGCAAGGAGACAGCCACCGGAAGAGGAACTGCAAGAAGTACATGGAGGATCTCAAAAAGAAGCAAAGTACAACTTACGCCGGTATTAATGTTATAGACATTAATCTTGCTACTTCACCCTACGACTCTTGGGTATTTGATACCGGATCGTAGCTCATATTTGCAAATCTTTGCAGGGAATGAGAAGAAGTAGAGGCTTGAGAAGGGGAGAGGTGAACCGCGTGTCGGCAATGGAGCAAGCGTTGCTATAGTTGTTGTCGGCACGTACCACTTCATCTACCTTCGAGGATTAGTTTTGGAATTAAATAATTGTTATTGTGTTCCAACACTATGTCAAAACGTTATTTCCGCTTCTTGTTTGCAAGCGGAAGGATATGATTTTAGATCAATGAACAATGGTTGTTCAATATATCTCGAGAGATATGTTCTATTTTCATGCTCCATTGGTGACTGGATTATACGTTTTGAATCTTGAAGCGTCTCCCATCTATAACATTAATACAGAAAGGCAACTCTCTAATGATACAAACCCCACGTTTATCTGGCATTGTCGCTTAGGCCATATAAATAAGAAACGCATGGAGAAGCTCCATAAGGATGGATTGCTTCACTCTTTTGATTTTGAATCATTTGAGACATGTGAGTCTTGTTTACTTGGTAAGATGACAAAGGCACCTTTCACGGGACACAGTGAAAGAGCAAGTGACTTGTTGGCACTCGTACATACTGATGTATGTGGACCAATGAGCTCAACGGTCAGAGGTGGTTATCAGTACTTCATTACCTTTACCGATGACTTTAGTAGATATGGTTATATCTACTTAATGAGGCATAAATCCGAATCCTTTGAAAAGTTCAAAGAATTCCAGAATGAAGTACATAATCATTTAGGGAAAACAATCAAGTTTCTACGATCGATCGTGGAGGGGAATACTTGAGCCAAGAGTTTGGTAATCATTTGAAAAATTGTGGAATTGTTCCACGTTGACTCCGCCAGAACTCCACAATGAAATGGAGTGTCCGAACGGAGAAATCGCACCTTGTTGGACATGGTGTGGTCGATGATGAGCCAAAGTGATCTTCTGTTATCCTTCTGGGGATATGCTCTTGAAACAGCTACGCTCACACTAAATAGAGTTCCATCTAAGTCGTTGAAAAGACACCATCCGAGATATGGACAGGGCAACCCCTAGTTTGTCTTTTCTCAAAATTCGGGGATTTGAGGCTTATGTAAAACGTTTACGAGTCGACAAGCTCACACCCTAATCGACAAGTGCTTCTTTGTGGGATATCCTAAGGAAACTAAGGGATATTACTTTTATAATCGGGAACAAGGCAAAGTGTTTGTCGCCCGACACGGTGTTTTTTGGAGAAAGAGTTTCTTTCAAGAAGGGTTAGTGGGAGCGGGGTGTATCTTGAAGAAGTTCAAGAAACACCGAAAAATGTTTCAGCGACCACAAAACCACAACAGGAGGAGCAAAGTGTTGCGCCACCGGTTGTAGATACACCCCACGAGGTCCGAAAGATCATGTCGTGCACCCGACAGTACAGTGTGGAACAACGTGATATATTGTTGTTAGACAACGATGAGCCTAAGACCTATGAGGAAGCGATGGTGGGACCCGATTCCAACAAGTGGCTTGGAGCCATGAAATCCGAAAATAGAATCCATGTACGACAATCAAGTTGGAACTTGGTTGATCCACTGATGGTGTCAAAACCATTGAGTGCAAATGGGTTTTTAAGAAAAAGGCTGATATGGATGGAAATGTTCACATCTATAAGGCGCGATTGGTGGCGAAAGGTTTTAAACAGATTCAAGGAGTTGATTATGATGAAACCTTCTCGCCCATCGCAATGCTTAAATCTATTCGATTATCCTAGCGATTGCTGCATATTTCGATTATGAGATATGGCGGATGGATGTCAAAACGGCTTTCCTAAATGGAAACCTAAGCGAGGATGTATACATGATACAACCTCGGGGTTTTGTCGATCCACAATCGCTTGGAAAGATATGCAAGCTATAAAAATCCATTTATGGATTGAAGCAAGCATCTCGGAGTTGGAATATTTGTTTTGATGAAGTAATCAAAGGGTTTGGTTTCATCAAAAATGAAGAAGAGGCCTGTGTTTACAAAAAGGTCGTGGGAGCGTAATTGTATTTCTAATCTTATATGTAGATGACATATTGTTGATTGTAAATGATATCCCTATGCTAGAATCCGTCAAGTCTTCATTGAAAAATAGTTTTTCCATGAAAGACTTAGGGAGGCAAGATATATATTGGCATTCGGATCTATAGAGATAGATCCAAGAGGCTAATTGGATTAAGCCAAAGTACATACATTGACAAGGTGTTGAAAAGGTTCAACATGCATGATTCCAAGAAAGGTTTCTTGCCCATGTCACATGGCATTAATCTTAGCAAGAATCGGTGTCCTCGAGACACATGATGAGCGGAATAAGATAGGTATGGTTCCATATGCTTCGGCAATTGGATCCATCATGTATGCCATGCTTTGTACACGCCCGATGTCTCGTACGCTTTGAGTGCTACGAGCAGATACTCGATCCAGTGAAGGTCACTGGATCGCGTAAAGAATATCCTTAAGTACTTGAGAAGAACTAAGGATATGTTCCTAGTCTATGGAGGTGAAGAAGAGCTCGTTGTAAGTGGTTACACCGATGCTAGCTTCCAAACAGACAAGGATGATTATAGATCGCAATGCGGTTCGTGTTACGGCGAACGGAGGCGCGATCACGGAAGAGTTCCAAGCGGATACTTGCTAATTCTACAACGAAGGCCGAGTACATTGCTTGCTTCGAAGCCGCAAAGGAGGCTGTTTGGATCAAGAAATTCGTTTCGAGCTTGGTGTGATGACTAGTGCGGCGGTCCAATGTCTCTCTATTGTGACAATAGTGGAGCCATTGCGCAAGCCAAGGAGCCGAGGTCACATCGAAGTCCAAACACATACTTCGGCGATATCATCTCATCCACGAGATAGTGGACAGAGGTGATGTCAAGATATGCAAAGTGCACACGGATCTCAACATAGCCAATCCGCCGACAAAACCTCTCCCTCACCCGAAGCATGAGGCGCACACAAGAGCAATGGGTATTAGATACTTACATGATTGACTCTAGTGCAAGTGGGAGATTGTTAGTGATATGCCCTAGATGCAACATGGAGATGTTGGATATCACGTCAATGTTTATGTATTTATGAATAAAGTGTTATTTAGTTCCATGAAATAGACATCTTGTATTGATCAATAAGTACGTGACTTATTTATGAGACTCGATATGTATGAATCTATTTCTAAATGATCCCGATCATATATCATATTATTGGAACTAATATGATTCTAAGATCGACATGTCTATTGATTGATGATCATGTCTCATAGATCATGGGTATGGAGAAACCAAATCAATAAACATGGACATATGTGTTAGAGAACACATTGTTGGATAGACCCACCATGAGACACTACAGAATCAATGTGCCATTAGTTGGTCTCGGGTAGTGTTGGTACAAAGTCCTTAGACCGAGATCACCATGGATTCCAACATGTGTAGTAGCCTACTTTGGGACTACCAAACGCTATTCCGTAATCGGGTAGTTATAAAGGTAGTTTTCGGGTTTGCTATGAAACATGGAGTGGGATGTGAGTGATCAAGATGGAATTTGCCCCTCCTTTGGAGAGATATCTCTAGGCCCCTCGAGGTAATGGATTATGGAAATGCATGGCCATGCTAAGTTGATTGAGGAGTCAATCAACAGACAGATATTACAATACGGTTCGAGTGAATGGTTAAGCTATTGAAGGGATGGCACACATCTTGCCTATAGCTTAATTGGTATCGTGAGGCAAAGAGATTTGTGTACACATTACAGGTTCGAGCCGATATTATTCTTGTATACTATGGTGTCAATATGTGCTGCTAGGCGTCGGTTGACGGGTCGGCTGAGTTGGACTCGAGCCGACGATCGGCTAAGTTAGACTATAGCCGAAACCGAGTATACCTGAACCTACTGGGTCGCACGCTTAAGGGGATAGAATAGATACTCGAGTTAGACTCGGATTATAGATTTGGTATCCCTCAAACTATCACCATGGATCAAGGGTCTATCTTTGTCTCAGTCGAGTTTGTTTAGTTTGCCGATGGCATGGGAATCAAGTTATTAAATTCTTCACCATATTATGCTCAGGCTAATGGACAGGCTGAAGCCTCTAACAAAAGTTTGATCAAGTTGATAAAGAGAAAGGTCTCTAAGTACCTGAAGCAATGGCATAGGCGATTGGCTGAATCACTTTGGGCTTATCGGATGGCCTGTCATGGACCAATCCAAATACCTCCTTACAAATTAGTCTATGGACATGAAGCTGTTTTGCCATGGGAGAACGTCATCGGCTCATGGAGGGTTCAACTCCAAGATGAGTTAACAGCCGATGATTATTACAATCTGATGGTAGACGAATCAGAAGGCTTGGTCTTTTCAAGGATGTGTGCTTTGGAAAAAGTGACCAGGGAGAAAGAAAGAATCGCTCGTCGTTGTAACAAGAAAGTTGTGCCCAAGTCTTTTGAAGAAGGCGAGCTGGTCTGGAAGTTGATACTTCCAATTGGTACAAGAGATAACAAATTCGGCAAATGGTCGCCTAACTAGGAACGGCCTTTCAAGATCTACAAGTACGTCTCTAAAGGAGCTTACATGCTAGAAGGGATGGACGGAGAGGTGTTTGGAAGGGCTCTTAATTGCAAGTATTTGAAGAAATATTACCCCAGTGTTTGGATCAACTCATGATTCGGCTAAGTCCTTGCCGATCCATGCTAGCTGATGTGTTGTGCAATCATAAGCATCGCCTTTAGGACAATTTCACTACAAGTTTTTTCCTCTGATTTTCTCAAATCGGCCAAGCCTTTACAGTTGGTGTTATCTTATAATTTTATCAATGCTGGAGGTACCATTGAAAAAATTAGGAGGCCATATATCATACAAAATTACAATTTCAAGACTCAAAAAATTTTTGGGACTTCAAAAATTGAAAGTTTTCGAGACAGTCAAGAAATCAAGGTTGAAACAATCGGCATAAGAAAATATATTACAACATTCAAAACACAGTAGCTTGCCTATTACAAAAGTTGCATGTCACAAAGAGTGTTCAAAGTTGCTAACACCAGCCCTATTACAAGAATTGATTCAATTGCCGATAAAGTCATTGATGGATGATATTGCCTTCTGCTTGATGTTCTCAACTCGAGTGATCATCTCGGTGTCGGCTGCGTCGGTCCCTAGAATCAGCTTCGGAGACTTTCTCAAATCTCCCAAGTACTCGATAGAAGATTTCACCTTGTTTTGTTGCTCCTCGATGGCCGTTGGGAGATCGGCTAGTTTCTTCTCCTCAGAAGCCAGTTCAGCTCTGCATTGATCCAGCTCGGCCATAAGTTCAGCTTCCCTTTTCTTCAATCGCTCAATGTTGGATTGGGTAGCCGACAGTCCGACAGTTAGCTCGTCTAACTTGGCCTTTTCAGCAATGATGCCCTGACGGTTGTTCTCAATCATTGTCTCGAGATCGGCTCTGGTTTTCCAGTCAATCATTTGTTACATTGCCCTTTCTAGTTTGTGTCGGTATTGATCAATGTGGGCAGCTTGCAAGATTGCAAAGGCAATATTGTCTGGGAGCTGGCTCTCGATCTCTTCAAGCTTGGCTTTTATTGGCCCGCAGTTGGTGACCAGGTAATCCAGTGGGCTATCCAGCCGACGAGCGATGTCCAAGAGTCTCTCTTTCAATGTGTTGGCTATAGGAGCTGGGGCCTGACTGGTGATCTCTTCTTCTTCACCAATGAATTCTCTGATGTCGAAGGAGAACACATCGTCTAGCGCCTACAAGACCTCATTCTTGATTGATTAAGTATCAAGAGGATTAAATAGTCAGTTAGTTCTTAAAAGGATTATTCTCACCTTAGTCGTGGGAGCTGGTGTCGGTTCTTCTTCTTCGACATGGTGGCTACCCCTAGCCGATGGAGTATGCTCACTTGATGCGTGAGGGGCGGTTGATGGAAAACGAGGGGGTTACATAGACAAGTGTTAGTTGAAATCGGCCAACCAACGTAAAGAAGAAAGACAGGGTTTTCAGCTTCCTGGTGAAGCAGGGCGTGGTTGCCGATGGGCTAATCTTTTTCGCTGCAATCAAATGGTTTTAGTTAAGAATAGAAAGATTCTAGGCAAATTTAAATTGCCAAAACTTCAGGATGCGTACCAGTTGAGGGTGAATAGGACGCTGGGGAGGAGATGGCGTTTGCTGAGTTTGATCTTGTGCCGATGGGGTTCGTGCATACTTGCTCGAATGGCTGGACTCAGCTGCCGCCTCTTCGATAGCTTGGTTTATTTCTTCATCAATGATTTCTTGATTAAGAGCTTCTTCAACACTCGGGTCCAAAGATGGCAAGTTATCGGTTGGAGTTGCTTTTTTGTTTCTTCGTTTTTTTCTTCTGAGCAGCCGATGGACCAGCAGCCGACGGCTTGGCCCTTTTCCTGGAGAGCACCTCGCGAGTTTGGCCGTGTAAAAGTATTGTTACTTTCGGCGCGTTGAAGCCGATGATAGATGGAGCGAGGCCTCCAGTTGGGATTCACCCGGCGACATATTGGATCTTGACCCCAGAGTTGCTCTCATGGGGGGAGAAGAATTGGTTGTCTATGAAAAAAAGGATGCATTGGTTAGGTATTAAGAAGATAATAGCCGATAGCTTTGAAAATTGACAAAAGAGGAGAGGTACTCACATCAGGGATCTACTCTGGAAGGAATGTGGTTAAGTACATGGAAGATGGTTGGTGGACGTGTGTCTTTTCAATTCGACCCACCATCTATCAAAGGCTGAACTCCTCTTCAAGGCTAACTCCAAAGTGCCTATGCTGCCAAGAGGTGGGCTTTCAATGCTCATCAGCCGATCTATCATTATCCTTGAAGTTATTTCCCCTCTCGTTTGAATCTTGTCAGCATAATAGAATCCAATCGGCAATTGTCCGAGTCCGAGTTGTCTGGTGGCCGATGCAGGGTAATAAAATTCATATGACTTGATGATATTTCGGCTCTGGCGAATGCTGGTTGGGAGGATACAAGGGCTGATGGCTGCGGCAAATATTTCTCTTGGCTTCGGATATTCTTCTGAGTTGAGTTCACCAAAATTTAATTCAATGCGAAACTCAAATTCCAGGCAGTTTCCATAGAAAAACCATGTCCGATTGCTCTTAGCAAATCCATCATAGAAAAATGTGAACCAATCGGCTAAGAGTTCATTTGATAGCTTGGACCCAGTGTGGATGACAGCAGCTTCTCCAAAAGACATACTCCTGCGTGTAGTCACTTCTTCTCTATCATCCTTAATTGGCTCCATTAAAGGGAATTTGGCATCGGCCAGATTGGGTCTGCCAGAAATTTTTTGCGTAAGGAGCACAAGCCAGAGTTGCAAAAACCACGAAGGGCCTCCAGTGCCTATAACTGAATCGGCTGCTATCTTGGCCGATGCTTGGTTCAAGGTCTGGTAAAGGTAGCCTAGGAGGAATTTGCCCAAGGGGATTTTTGTCTTGTTGACTAGGGTTTCGGCTACCACCTGCCAATTTGCCGTTTGACCACAACTGGAGCCGCAAAAGACAAACCTTTCCAGCCACATCATTAGCAAGGTTATGTGTTCTCTAGGGCTGACCAATCCAGTCACCATGTTCATACTGATATATCCATTCTAGCCTCCAATGGCTTTTGTCTTGAAAGAGTATTGACCTTTGTTGTCTAGCCGATTGGGGTTAGCCGATGATAAAATGTCTAAACCAGTTATCATGAAGACATCGGCTAGTGTGGGGGTCATGGGTCCTTGCTGAAAGAGTAAAGAGTTGAATGTGTTGTTCCAGAAATAACATGCAGCTGATGTGAGAGGTTAATCTTTGGGCTGATCAGCTATTGAGAGTGCCAGACATTGGGCAATTCCCACTTCTTCCCAGTGACTTTGTTTGTTGGCTTCTATTCTCTTGTACCAAGTCGGCCAGGATTTATCAGTAGAAGGCCAAGACTTAAAGGTTCCATTCCAAGGCGCCAAGCTAGGTTTTGAATCCTATAAGGTATTCTGCTTGTTTTGGCATTAATGATATCCGTGGGATCTGTGTTACCGATAGGCCCTATGTAGTATCTCTTGTCATTGATCAAACTGGGGATAACTACTTGGTGAGCAAGATGCTACAATTGAAAAGGACGAATGAAATCAAGGTCATTTAGGCGAGGGATTCGAATTTACAGCTATGAACGAAAAAAGAGAAAAATTAGCCGATGGGGCGTACCTTGGCAAACTCGGCGGGAGGACCAGAGGGGGCAGTGGAGGCCGCCATTAGTTTGATTCTGATCGTCGGAGGAAGGGGGTTGCTGCGGTGGAGTCGAGTGCACTGGGAAATCGCCGGGGAATTCGAGAGTGTTTTCTGGCTAGGGCTTTTGGGACTGCAAAGATGATGGCGTGAGTTTGTTCGGTGCAGAAGGGGCATTATTTGAAGAGTTTTTGTAATGTTCGAAACAAACTCGACCTAGGTTTTCTCCAAGGATAGGATTGCTCAAAATCCGCAACATTATTAATATCGCAGACTTCGGGGGCATGTGCTAACAACCAAATTTGGTAAGCAAATCCCTGAGTTTGAGGCAAGGATTGAAGCGGAATCAAAGAAATGTGCAGTCCTCAGAGACAGGGGTTACATTGGCTGAGTCGGAGTCGGCTAAGGAGCCAGTCGGCTGAGTCCGAGTCGGACTAGGATAGACGATAGCCGATTCCAATTGGAAATAGAAGATGGGACCAATACCGGAAGGAAAGCGTGAAGATAATCATTGGATTCGGTTTCCAAATCCTTTGAAGATATTGCCATCTACGGATAATGTCCAACAATGGCAATTGTATCTTTAAATTAAGATATTTTTGTATGGTTTCCTTATAGATAATGTCAGTTTGCTTAGAATATTTGTAATCCAATATGTAATAGGAGTCGTGTCTGTTACAGGCTCTTATTGTATATCCGGGTATAAATATGACCCGAGATCATGTAATTAAACAACACAACTCAATACAATCTCGGCGCATCGCCACCCTTTTGTTTTACTTTCAATTTCGACAAGTTCTTGCCTCGTCTTTGGGCTACATCGGGTTTCGATCTCCAAACAAGGTAATCTCTTGTTACAAGCGGTTTGTGCTATCGGGGTTAGTGCTTCCCTCATCATGACACTTTGATCTTGATGTCGCAAATTGCTTAATTTATCATATACGACATATAATCTCGATCAATGTCTAGATCTATTTCGCGATCAGCTAACATCTCCTTGAAGACTATGCCGATGGAGCTAGATCCAGGGGTTGATTCAGGTTATATGGCATATCCACCATCTCAAAGGATTTTCATTAGCTTATATAGATCCCATGCTTCTTTTTGTACTTAGTGCTGCATCAATCTGATCTATTAAGTCGCTTTTAGAATTGTATAGATCTATTCGGCTCAATGATTATTATTAGAGATAACACCGGGGTTTCAGCCGGTCTTATCTGTTTTAGCCATCTTTTATGTATTATTACTGTTAGATGAAGCCCCCTTTTATATCATGATTTTAATCTATTTAAATATACTAAGCCTGGTATCAATCCGTTAAGTCATATTAATAGTCGATTGATCTTGGTTTAGTGTATTTAGTTCAGGTTAATATCTTCATATAAAACATATCGGAGTATTAGCCAATTTACATTAGATCCGCGACATCGGCTAAGCTATAAATATATATATAATTATTGTTCTAATGTGTTTTTAGATATAAGTGATTTATACTGTATCGGTAAACTACCGATCTATCCCAATCACTTAATCTAAATGCACTTTGGAATAGTAATTATGTATTATGGATATCTATAGCCAATCGAGTAGGTTCTAATTATAATTTAACTGTCTATTCTTTGTTTCTTGTTGGTTACAGGATCAAACCAACTGGCACGCCCTGCAAATCACCAAAGGCGATCCAATTTGGACCTGCACTAGACTTAAGCAGATCCCTCAAGCCAGTGCGTGGGAAATTTTTCATCAACAAACAGATGATGATAACGGAGGAGTAAGTAAAGGCAAGGAGGATACTGAGAAGAATGGACTGATCAATCTTTAGATTCTTCATTGGTATCATTGTCTGTCGCATTCTGCATTAGAGCGTCATCTATGAGCTCCCCAAGAGACACACCACAGACAATCCCCCAGCCTTGCAGCACCGGGAGCTGCACCTGTCCCTCCTGCCCAGTGGTCTCATCAATCTGCACCACCGCAATCTTCCTCTTCTTGGTGGGGTTGCCTTCCAATTTAACTATCGTGAGGAAGAAACCATTGGGATTAGAGTTCCTTCTAGAACTGCATCTCACACTGCTTTGAACTAAAGGCATGAAATTATTGCTAGCAGAGACTGTATTAGGGAGAGCAAGATTAGATTTACCGGATGGCAGCTTGTTCTTCTGGCCTCGGAGGAAAGATGGGCTGGAGCTATCCAGAATCCCCTGAGCAGCAGGACATGGGGGTATATCTACCAAGGGAGCTTAGTCGGGAAGAGTGATGGCCAGCTTTCTCCTGCGGGCTTCCCTCAAACATCTATCCACCATTGGCCAAAGCTGCAAGGCAATAGCATGTGGAACTGGGTTCCAAGGCACAATCTCCAGCCAATGGACTGCACGTGCAGCCTGCTGCTCATCAGATGGAACCAGATTGTTGCTAATGAGTATGAGTAGGTTTGGTGGCAGGCCAATTGGTAGAACCTCAACATCAGCGAATGGAGAGAAGGTGTTGCGGTGGCCATGGCGTACGGTGGAGGCAGCATGGTGGTGGTGTGCGAACGTCGTCTCTTTATTTTTATCTTTACGTACTTAAAAGATCTGCAGTATTTTTGTCGTCCTACCTGACATACCACGTACCACACGGAAGCATACCATGTGACGTCAACCATGCCCGAATCCAATTGCATAAAAATGGAAAATAAAAAAAATCTAATCTAACTCACCGCACAACCAAAGTCACTACTAGAGAAGTGGATATTGATCCATATGCCAAAATCCACAATTGTCTCGTAGGAACCGAGACTAGAAAACATTTTTAGTCCTGGTTAAAAAAGGCAACGACTCTTTATGATCTTTAGTCCCGGCTGGTAACATCAATCGGGAGTAAAGGTTTGTGTTACCAGCCTTCGTAAAATGATTTTAGTCCCTACTGGTAACACCAACCGGGACTAAAGTGAAGGTGCTTTTTATAGTTCTTCTTTCTCCTCCAGCTCGAGCCATTATACGAAGGTTTGCAGGATGAAGGGAGGTGTTGCCAAATTTTTTTGTAAAATTGTTTTGGTGATAATATACAAATCGGAGGGATCTACAAGGTTAGCAACTTCATCCTTTTTTGGTCTATGCTTATCATATTATATTTGTAGGTATATTTATATACATTTTCATCTCTAAATAGGTCTCATGAGAGAGAAAATTTGTTTGGGGAAAATTATTTTACTTCTTAAAATTAGCAACTCTATCCTCTACTATACTGATGTATACTGATGTATACTTAGCATATTATATTTGTAGGTATATTTATATATAATTTTATCTCTAAAAAGGTTTAGGAAAAATGACGAGAGAGAAAATTTGTTTAGCGAAAGTTGTTTTAGTTTTTAAAATTTGAAACTCCATCCTCTAGTGATGTATGCTTAGCATATTATATTTGTAGGTATATTTATATATATATTTATCTCTAAAAAATTTATGGAAAATGATGAGAGAGAAAATTTGTTTAGGGAAAATTATGTTATTTTTAAAATGAGAAACTTGTGGATAAAAATGTTATAAAATAGATGACAACGAAAAAATATAGAAAATTTGATAAAAGATTAGAAAACTAAGGTAGTTTAAAAATCGTTAAAATAGTTACAAATAAGTACACCATGTACGTTAAGTACAATGATTCTAAATTTTATTAAGTACAATATACATTACATATGTGGGATTATTATATATTAAGTACAATCGTGGATTTTTCTTATGATTTTTGTGCATTTCATGTAGACGGATCGACAATGCATGTACACAACGGACCGACGGTTGACAGAGTTTATTTAAGACGTCCATTATTTTTTGAGTGTGGCCAATGCCAACAAGCATAAGGGTTTTATACGTTGTCCATACAAAAATTACAAAAACCAGAAGGAGTATTCTACATCAAGAATTATTCACGCCCACTTGTTTCTTCGGGATTCATGTCTCACTGCAATTGTTAGACATCGCACGGAGAGGTAGGGGTTGCAATGGAAGAAGATGAAGAACAAGACGACAATATTCTGGACTGTGGACAATATGGTGGATTTGAAGAAATACCATAGGCGAGGCAGACGGGGATGTTGAAGGTAACGACCGGTGCCGATGATCTTGGTCTAATGTTTCGCGACGTACAGGAGGACTGCGAAGGTGAAAAGGAGATGCAAAAATTAGAGCGTATGTTGGTGGACCACAAAACGTCCGTGCACCCAGGTTGCGAAGAGGCGCACAAAAAGTTGGGTACCACGCTGGAATTCTTGCAATGGAAGGCCAAAAATGGTGTCAGTGACAAGGTATCTGGCGAGTTATTAAAACTCATGAAGAACATTCTTCCGGAGGAAAACGAATTACCGAAATCAACATGAAGTTAAGAAGTTAGTTGGCCCTCTAGGACTGGAGGTAAAGAAGATACATGCATGTTCGAATGATTGTATCCTCTATCATGATGCCGATTATTATTCAAGGCCCAAAACAACCTGGTAACGACATTGATGTGTACCTGAGACCATTGATGAAAGATCTGAAAGTGCTACGAAAGAAAGAAGGTGTCTCCGTGTGGGATGAGGACAAAGAGGAGTAGTTTAACCTACGAGCGTTGTTGTTCATAACCATCAACGATTGGCCGCACTTAGCAACCTATCTAGACAATCAAACATGGGGTACAAGGCTTGCACCCACGGTAGGGATGAAACCAAAAGTACATATCTGTTGATGAGAAATTCAATTCCCACGCACTAGCCTGAGAGATTTGCTTTACTCTAGTGCTGGTCCAAATTGGTCGACTCCAGTGAATTGAGGGCGTGCCAGTTGGTTTGATCCTTTAACCAACAAGAAACAAGAAATAAGCATTAAGTTGGAATTAGATCCTACCGGATCGGCTGAGGACATCAATAAACATATAATTGTTATTCCAAGGCACATTTATACAAAGTGATTGGGGTAGATCGGCTACGCCGAGACAGTATAAATCACTTAGGCTAAAAGGCGCATTAGAATAATAATTATCTGCACTGCTAACCTAGTTGATACTGCAGATCTAATGTGAATCGGCTAATACTCTGATGTGTTTTATAAAAAAAATATTAATCTATTCTAAATGCGCTAAACCTAGATCAATCGGCTGTCAGCGTAACTTGACATAGTGATATCGGCTTAGGGCATTTAAACATATTAAAATCTTAATATAAAAGGTAGTTTTAATACATCTAATAGTAATTAAAACTAAGAGATAACTAAAACAGATAAGGCTAGCTGAAACTCCAGCGCTGCCTCTAATGATAAACATTAAACTAAATAGATCTTAATAGTTCTAAGAGCGACTTAATAGGTCGATAAGATGCAACATTAAGTACAAAAAGAAATATCAGATCTGCATAAGTCAATGTGAACCACTCGAGACGGTGGACACGGCATATAATCCAGTTCAACCCCTGGATCTAGCCCCATCGGTTGTTGTCTTCAGAAGGAAACCAGCCGATCGTAGGATAGATCTAAGCATTGCTCTAGATTATAGGCCGTGTATGATAAATTGCGTAGTTTATAACATCGAAACTAGAGTATCATGACGATGGAAGCACAAATTCCGACGATAAAACCACTAATGACAAGGAATTACCTTGTTCGGAGATCAAAACCGATGCAGCCTGAGCAAGAGCAAAAACTCGTCTGAAATAAAAAGGATGGCGATGCGTCGAAATTGTATTGATTGTATGTTGGGTTGTTTTACAAAGAGCCCTCGGGTATTATTTATACCCAGGCACAATAATATCCGTGTGGAACACGGTTTCTACTTTATCTACCATTGACAGTACGACAATATCTCGGAACGCAGTCCCATGCCTTATTTCAAAAGGAAAATCTAATAACTTCCTGATTTACAGATACAATTGTTGTTACAGGACTCTATCCATAGATGACAGTATTTTTAACGAACATTTGGGAACCGAACCCAACCTTTATCTTTACGCTCCTTTTTTCGGGATCAGTTCAATCTCCTTCTCCTAATCGGAATTAGCTATCGGCTAACTTGGTCCGATTCAGACTTAGCCGACGGGTTCCACAGCCGATTTGGACTCAGTCGACACAGCCTCTATTTCTCCGCAGATTGTGCTTCTGATCCGATTCCACTTCAATCTTAGCCCTGAACTCGAGGATTTGGTTACCAAATTTTGTCGTTAACACATGCCCCCTAGGTTGAATCTGTTTTGACTGTCACAAAAAACTCTTTAAATAACACCCGCCTTGCGCCAAACCAAGCCACACTTTCACTTTTGCAACCTCAAGCCCTAGCCAGAAAAAACCTATCCGTCTCCTCGATGACCCCGTCAGATCCAAAGCACGACCTCACCAGCGAACCCCTCCGTGGCAGCGATCCCCTCCACTGATGGCACCTTCAAGCACTCACTCCGACATAGCCCAGACAGAATACCCTGAGGTATGTTCTATCGGCTGTAGCCCCTCATTCCTTGCAATTTGGCTTTTTCCTTCTCTAATCTTGTTCCTCTATCCTCTCATTTGTAGCACCTCGCTCACCAAATCGCCATCCTAGACCTTCTTAGTCCCAATCAGTTCTTATTAGGGCCGATCGGCAACTTGGACCCCAGTGAATTCATTAATGCCGAAACAAACCAGATCTTTAGGTTTTCTACCCCTGATTTGGCCCATTGGTCTGGTGCTTTCAAGTCTTGGCCTTCAACGGACAAATCTTGGCTGGCCTGGTACCTAAAGATGTCGGCTAGGCAACAAACTTATTGGACCGAGCTAGGTATAAGCCAGTGCCTAGCTTTAACAATAGCACATGCCCAAGGATGAACCCCTCCTATCGGCTGCAACTTACTTTTGGTCAGATACGTTGAATGCGTTTTTGTTTAGACAAGGGCCGATGACGCCAACTCTCTTGGATGTGGCAATGATTACTGGACTAAATATAACTTCCACAGTCAACCCAACCAATCTCAACATCAAATGCACTCATAATTTCAAGACCAAGAGCATAGGGGGCTGGAGCAGCTTTATATCAATGAACATGAAAGATGGCCTGATCTCCGAGAGAGAACATGCAGCTTTTCTCCTGATGTTGCTATAAAAATTTGTATTATGTGGATCAAGCTGTGGGCCGACTAGCAACTGGCAGCACGTAGCCAAAGCTCTAGTGAGCAAAAAGCAAGTCCCCTTAGGAAAATACATGCTCGACTATTTGTACCAGATTCTAAGCAACGCATCAGCTAGACTGGCGTCCAAGCAGGCCGTCAACACAAGAGGGCCCTGGTGGCTGCTGCAGCTATGGTTAAATCTTCACACCTATCAGGTTGCAGAAAGGCCAACTCCACTAGAAGCCGATTTCCCCCTGATCGAGCCACGTTTCGAAGATGATGAAGAAGTGACCACCCGCCGATGCCTGTCGTATCGGGAAGGAGCGGCAACTTATCCTGGATGCAAATTGACAGCCGATCATTTCAAAAACTGGTTCGGCAACCTGTATGGTGGCTTCCCAAGCAGCTCGAGGATATGGTTCGCCTATGAGGACGTTGACAAATTCGAACTCCCAGACAACCTTCGACTAGATGAGCTCAATTATGAAGAATATGAAAAGCTGAGGGAGATCTATATATCGGCCATAACACCTTGCATCCTCCCCGTCGGCATCCACCAAGGGCATAACATCCAGAAGTCCTATGAATTTTATCATCTGATGGTGGCTGCGAGACAACTTGGCATGGGCCAACTACCGATCGGCCTCTATTACTCGGACAAGATCCAGGCCAGGGGTAAAATCGAAGGAGACCTCATGATGCATCGGCTGCTCAACATCCCGGGTCCCCCTCTGGGCAGCATCGATAACATCGACTTGGTGGTAACGAGGACAACCATCTTCAGCCGATGGTGGAATGAGTAGAAGCGGCACTTGTTTCATCAATCGGCCCCTCAATGTACCTGACCATCGTCGATCCGGAGATGACCCCATCGGTAAGTGTCGTCTTTCTTTAGTTCCCTTCGGCCATTTCCCGCATATTTGACTAGCCATGCTTCATTCTTTTGCAGACAACCGATGCCTCTCCCCCACACACAAGCAACCCGAGGGTGGCAATCCTGTATGCTCCTGGCGTACTGTCTGGCGGCTGTGGGCTAGCCCCGTCGATCATCGGCTTCCAAGCGCCGAAGGTAAACACACTCCTTCATGGCCAAACCCGTGAGCCATTGCATCGGTAGAAGAGAGTGAAGCCATTGGCTGCTACTACCCTGGCTGCAGAGAAAAAGAAACGGGCTTCGAAGAAGTCGAAACCAACTCCAGCCGACGACTTGCCTCCAATCGATCCTGATGTGGACGCAATCCTGGAAAAGAAGTTAGGGACGAGAAGATGGACCAAGCGGTCGATGCTGCCGCAACCGAAACGAGCTCTTCAAACAAATATGCTCGGACTCCATGGGCTGAGAAAACCATTGAAAAGACTCCGAGCCCTCCAAAGCGCGCTCCTCACTCCCAACCGGTAAACACTTTTCATCACTTGATCTCATTACCTTTTCCAAGTTTATGTTTCATCGGCTTTTTGTGTCTGTAGGAGAAGAAACTAGCTGCCAAGAAGAAAACGGCTCCTCCGTCCTCGGTAAGTTCCACCATCCTTCATTTTCCTCTTATCAATACAGCCGATTCCTGACTTGTATCTTTTTTCAGCCTCCTCGTGCTCCAACGCCTGCTCCCCACGTATCGAGCGAGCACACGCCAGTGGCTGCAGGTGGTGGTGATTCCGAAGACGTGGCCACCTCAATGCCAATTGTCCGAGTAAGTTCTGTTCAACTTCATAACTCAGCTTATTAGTTTTGTCGACTCTTCTAATTGTCTTTGTTCTTGCAATCTGTAGCCGATATTTTGGACTTCGACCTTTCAGAGTTCCTGGACCCTGATGAGGATGCCAACAAGGCCATGGTGCTATCGGGCGAGGACCTACGGGCCACCCCGTCGGACATAGCCAAACGACTAGAGTGCTCCCTCGACTTTTTGGTCACAGACTGCGGCTCAATCCTTAGTCGGTTTGAAGACGTCCAGGATCGGCTGCCAGATTAGCTAGCCGACATCATCGCACCGGCCACCTTCATGGAAGCGCATCGGCACAAGTTCGAACGAGCCAAGCAGAGAATAGCCGATCGCCGAAATAACCAAGCGTTGGAGGCCACCATTAAAGCCAGCCAACAAGAAATCAGCGCCGAGAAGGCCAAGTTCGATGCCTTGAAGACTGATTGCCGACCTTGATCGGCTTCGCAAGCATCGAATATAGTTCATGGCCCTTTGATACGTAGCTCCAGCGTTTTTCAAACTGAATGTCATGACTGTTAGTGATATGCCCTAGAGGCAACATGGAGATGTTGGATATCACGTCAATGTTTATGTATAAATGAATAAAGTGTTATTCGGTTCCATGAAATAGACATCTTGTATTGATCAATAAGTACGTCACTTATTTATGAGACTCTTTATGTATGAATCTATTTCTAAACGATCCTCGATCATATGTCATATTGTTGGAACAAATATGATTCTAAGATCGGCATGTTTATTGATTGATGATCATGTCTCATAGATCATGGGTATGGAGATACCAAATCAATAAACATGGACATATGTGTTGGAGAACACATTGTTGGATAGACCCACCATGAGACACTACAGGAATTAATGTGCCATTAGTTGGTCTCGGGTAGTGTTGGTACAAAGTCCTTAGACCTGAGATCACCATGGATTCCAACATGCGTAGTAGCCTACTTTGGGACTACCAAACGCTATTCCGTAATGCGGGTAGTTATAAAGGTAGTTTTCGGGTTTGCTATGAAACATGGAGTGGGATGTGAGTGATCAAGATGGAATTTGCCCCTCCTTTGGAGAGATATCTCGGGCCCCTCGAGGGAATGGATTATGGAAATGCATGGCCATGCTAAGTTGATTGAGGAGTCAATCAACGGACGGATAATCCAATACGGTTCGAGTGAATGGTTAAGCTATTGAAGGGATGGCACACATCTTGCCTATAGCTTAACCGGTATTGTCGAGCAAAGGGATTTGTGTACACATTACGGTTCGAGCCGATATTATATTCTTGTATACTATGGTGTCAATATGTGCTTGCTAGGCGCCGCAGGGATGTGCGGTGAGTTGGACTCGAGCCGACGGTCGGCTAAGTTAGACTATAGCCGAAACCGAGTATACCTGAACCTACGGGGTCGCACGCTTAAGGGGATAAGAACGAGGCATTCGAGTTGGACTCGGATATGGCTTGATCGGATAGGGATCCGATCGGATAGAGTCCTGTGGGCTTACGACGTATGGGCAGCCGACTCTATGAGATTCGGATAGGATCCGATTTGAAATAGAGTCCGATCGGCCACTAGTCCCAGTCGGCCAACTCTATATTAAGGGGAGAGGGGTGGAGATCTGCGACACATCGGTTGGATCGCGTTGACCCGAATCCGCAACAAAAGTCGTCAAGATCAATCTCCACGGAAACCCTCCCCACTTTCGAGCCAAACCCTAGCCTTGCATCGCGTGCTAGCACATGGGTGTATGGCGTTTTGTCCCCGGACGTGTGGATATCGGTAGAGGCGCTACGTTGCGCGCCGTGTGGCCGGATCGGGCGTGGTCGGGCGCATCGGAGCAAGGCGCAAGAACGTGACCGGATGACTCCGCGAATCAGCTGATTGGCAAATCGGCGTTCTACGGAATCGGCTGTCGGCTTGCGGGAATCGTCTACACGTTCCGGATCGGATAGCCACGATTGGCTATTTCCGCTGCATACTCCAATCGGTAACGATCTATCGGCCCTTACTTGCAAGTGTTCCTGGTTTGCGCGGTTAAAAGTTTTTGTTTTCGGCTAGCGTAGCCTCCGCGTAACCCTTCGGTGGTATCGAGCAAATCTTGCTTAGTTCGGGTTTTAGATTGGATCGGAACAAGTCTTGCGCACGGGTTGATTAGATCAATCGGTTTTACGGGATCTGTGAGGAGAGTAGATGGTAATTGCGTTCCTTGATAGTGTATCGGAACGGCGTAATGTGATTATGTCGAAGCAATATCCATAGAACTCGGTTTGAGTGGGCTTCGAGATAGCGTTCCTTGATAGTGTATCGGAACGGTATAATGTGATTATGCCGAAGCTATCTCGTAGTCCGATCTTGTTAGCTGCATCGCGCCTACGCAAACCATCTCCCTTGATAGTGTAGCGGGACCGTCGTGTGCGTACCCCCTTATAGGTCGTCTCGGTGCCGTATCTCTGTGATAGGTAGAAAATGTTTCTACGCCTAACTTGTTTTTGCAGAGAATGCTTTGAGATGGTATGGCCCTATTGTATGTATGAGATGCATGTGATGCATGTAATATTCTTTCATAATAATGCTTGTAATATTCTTTCACGACCTGCGAGTCGATGTAATCTTCAATTAGAGCTTCTATAGTAGTAGCTTAGTTTGAAGAAATCAAGCATTCGGCACTCGGAAGAACGGTGATGAAGATGGAGATCCTCTACACCGACATGGAGATGGAGATCACCATGTGAAGGGGGCCATACTATTTCATTATATGCTATTCTACTCCTTTCATATGTGATATGTTTGTTTGATAGGATAGCATCCCTCACAATATTAAGTAGTAATGATGCCCTTCCAAATGTTGCACCCGTCACCGTTATGCTCGTCAATGGTGGGTCGCAAAGCGAGTGCCATTCTATATCATAACACGAGGGGTATATGTCGGACATATACATGCAGGAGCATTTGGTTTACTTAACAAGGCTATCAAAACAGTTTTGGGCCTTGGGGCATAGGTTGGGGCCGGGGCATGGAGATGTCACACCAACAACAAGAGTCACGTAGAGATGTGATTAGCAAGGAGTTGCTTACCGATGTTACTAATTTTCTAGCGGTGATGCCAAAGCTCACTAGAAAATTAACTAACATGTGGATCTTGACCAAATACGTAACCTAGAGGGAAGGTGGAAAATACGTAATGGGAATATTATGTTAAATTGTTTAACAAAAGACATAGCATAAACATTGTGCTAAACTTTGCTTTTTCTTTGTAGAATAAATGGCGGCTAATACTACACCCAGTACCTTTAATTTGTGATCTATTCTCGAAAAGGAAAAAATAAATGGAACAAACTTTATGGATTGGTATCGCAACTTGAGAATTGTTCTCAAGCAAGAGCGTAAGGAGTACGTTCTTGAAGTACCCTATCCCGAGGATTTGCTAAATAATGCCACTTCAACTGCACGGAGGGCTTATGAGAAGCACACTAATGATGCCCTAGATATAAGCTTGTCTCATGCTTGCTACAATGTCCCCGAGCTTCGAAGCAATATGAGAGCAGCGATGCTCACACTATTATTCGGGACTGCGTGGCATATTTGAGAACCAAGCTCGGGCCGAGAGGTTCAACACCTCAAAGTCCTTGTTTGCGTGCGAGCTTGTTGAGGGAATCCCGTCGGTCCGCATGTGATAAAAGTGATTGGCTACATTGGGAGTCCGGAAAATTAGGTTTTCCCTTAGCCAAGAGTTGGCTACGATGTGATTTTCCGGTCGCTCCCTCCGAGCTTCGAGCCATTCATATTAAATTATCACATGAACAATATGAATAGAACCTTGGCTGAATTGCATGGGATGCTAAAGACAGTGAGGAGAGTATCCGAGAAAAATGGTCATCATGTGATGATGATGCGAAGGCTAAGTGCAAACCACTGTCAAGAAACTTGCACCAAGAGGAAGTTAACTCCCGATGTGATCGCGAGTGCCTCCAATGCAAAGAAGGGCAAGAAGGGGTCGGCGGCATCGGATGCCGTTTGCTTCTATTGCAAGGAGACAGGCCACTGGAAGAGGAACGCAAGAAGTACATGGAGGTTCTCAAAAAGAAGCAAAGTACGACTTACGCTTAAGTATTAATGTTATAGACATTAATCTTGCTACTTCACCTACGACTCTTGGGTATTTGATACCGGATCGTAGCTCATATTTGCAAGTCGTTGCGGGGAATGAGAAGAAGTAGAGGATTGAGAAGGGGCGAGGTGAACTGCGCGTCGGCAATGGAGCAAGCGTTGCTACGCTTTGTCGCACGATACCACTTCATCTACCTTCGGGATTAGTTTTGGAATTGAATAATTGTTATTGTATTCCAACACTATGTCAAAACGTTATTTCCGCTTCATGTTTGCAAGCGGAAGGATATGATTTTAGATCAATGAACAATGGTTGTTCAATATATCTCGAGAGATATGTTCTATTTTCATGCTCCATTGGTGAATGGATTATACGTTTTGAATCTTGAAGCGTCTCCCATATATAACATTAATATAGAAAGGCAACTCTCTAATGATATAAACCCCACGTTTATTTGGCATTGTCGCTTAGGCCATATAAATAAGAAACGCATGGAGAAGCTCCATAAGGATGGATTGCTTTACTCTTTTGATTTTGAATCATTTGAGAGATGCGAGTCTTGTTTTCTTGGTAAGATGACAAAGGCACCTTTCACGGGACACAGTGAGAGAGCAAGTGACTTATTGGCACTCGTACATACGATGTATGTGGACCAATGAGCTCAACGGCCGGAGGTGGTTATCGTACTTCATTACCTTTACCGATGACTTTAGTAGGTATGGTTATATCTACTTAATGAGGCATAAGTCCGAATCCTTTGAAAAGTTCAAAGAATTCCAGAATGAAGTACGAATCATTTAGGGAAAACAATCGAGTTTCTACGATCGGATCGTGGAGGGAATACTTGAGCCAAGAGTTTGGTAATCATCGAAAGATTATGGAATTGTTCCACAATTGACTCCGCCAGAACTCCACAATGGAACCGAGTGTCCGAATGGAGAAATCGCACCTTGTTGGACATGGTACGGTCGATGATGAGCCAAAGTGATCTTCCGTTATCCTTCGGGGATATGCTCTTGAAACATTGCGCTCACACTAAATAGAGTTCCATCCAAGTCGGTTGAAAAGACACCATATGAGATATGGACAGGGCAACCCCTAGTTTGTCTTTTCTCAAAATTTGGGGATGTAAGGCTTATGTAAAGCGTTTACGTCGACAAGCTCACACCCAAATCGACAAGTGCTTCTTTGTGGGATATCCTAAGGAAACTAAGGGATATTACTTTTATAATCGGGAACAAGACAAAGTGTTTGTCGCGACATGGTGTCTTCTTGGAGAAAGAGTTTCTTTCAAGAAGGGTTAGTGGGAGCAGGGTGCATCTTGAAGAAGTTCAAGAAACACCGAAAATGTTTCGGCGACCACGAACCACAACGGAGGAGCAAAGTGTTGCGCCACCGGTTGTAGATACACCAGCCCACGGAGTCGAAAGATCACGTCGTACGCCGCAGTACACAGTGCGGAACAACGTGATATATTGTTGTTGGACAACGATGAGCCTAAGACCTATGAGGAAGCGATGGTGGGACCCAATTCCAACAAGTGGCTTGGAGCCATGAAATCCGAAATGGAATCCATGTATGACAATCAAGTTTGGAACTTGGTTGATCCACTGATGGTGTCAAAACCATTGAGTGCAAATGGGTTTTTAAGAAAAAGGCCAATATGGATGGAAATGTTCACATCTATAAGGCGCGATTGGTGGCGAAAGGGTTTAAACAGATTCAAGGAGTTGATTATGATGAAACCTTCTCGCCCGTCGCAATGCTTAAATCTATTCGGATTATCCTAGCGATTGCTGCATATTTCGATTATGAGATATGACAGATGGATGTCAAAACGGCTTTCCTAAATGGAAAACTAAGCGAGGATGTATACATGATACAACCTCGGGGTTTTGTCGATCCGAATCGCTGGAAAAATATGCAAGCTACGAAATCCATTTATGGATTGAAGCAAGCATCTCGGAGTTGGAATATTCGTTTTGATGAAGTAATCAAAGGGTTTGGTTTCATCAAAAATGAAGAAGAGGCCTGTGTTTACAAAAGGTCGGTGGGAGCGCGATTGTATTTCTAATCTTATATGTGGATGACATATTGTTGATTGGAAATGATATCCCTATGCTAGAATCCGTCAAGTCTTCATTGAAAAATAGTTTTTCCATGAAAGATTTAGGGAGGCAGCATACATATTAGGCGTTCGGATCTATAGAGATAGATCCAAGAGGCTAATTGGATTAAGCCAAAGTACATACATTGACAAGGTGTTGAAAAGGTTTAACATGCATGATTGCAAGAAAGGTTTCTTGCCCATGTCACATGGCATTAATCTTAGCAAGAATCGGTGTCCTCGGACACATGATGAGCGGAATAAGATGAGTATGGTTCCATATGCTTCGGCAATTGGATCCATCATGTATGCCATGCTTTGTACACGCCCGATGTCTCGTACGCTTTGAGAGCTACGAGCGGATACCGAGATCCAGGTGAAGGTCACTGATCGCCGTAAAGAATACCCTTAAGTACTTGAGAAGAACTAATGATATGTTCCTAGTCTATGGAGGTGAAGAAGAGCTCGTTGTAAGTGGTTACACCGATGCTAGCTTCCAAACAGACAAGGATGATTATAGATCACAATGGGTTCGTGTTCTGCTGAACGGAGGTGCGTCGGTTGGAAGAGTTCCAAGCGGATACTGCTGCTGATTCTACAACGGAGGCCGAGTACATTGCTGCTTCGGAAGCTGCAAAGGAGGCTGTTTGGATCAAGAAATTCGTTTCGAGCTTGGTGTGATGACTAGTGCGACGGTCCAATGTCTCTCTATTGTGACAATAGTGGAGCCATTGCGCAAGCCAAGGAGCCGAGGTCACATCGAAGTCCAAACACATACTTCGGCGATATCATCTCATCCGCGAGATAGTGGACAGAGGTGATGTCAAGATATGCAAAGTGCACACGGATCTCAACATAGCCGATCCACCGACAAAACCTCTCCCTCGCCGAAGCATGAGGCGCACACAAGAGCAATGGGTATTAGATACTTACATGATTGACTCTAGTGCAAGTGGGAGATTGTTAGTGATATGCCCTAGAGGCAACATGGAGATGTTGGATATCACGTCAATGTTTATGTATAAATGAATAAAGTGTTATTCGGTTCCATGAAATAGACATCTTGTATTGATCAATAAATACGTGACTTATTTATGAGACTCTTTATGTATGAATCTATTTCTAAACGATCCGATCATGTGTCATATTGTTGGAACAAATATGATTGTAAGATCGGCATGTTTATTGATTGATGATCATGTCTCACAAATCATGGGTATGGAGATACCAAATCAACAAACATGGACATATGTGTTGGAGAACACATTGTTGGATAGACCCACCATGAGACACTACAGAAATTAATGTGCCATTAGTTGGTCTCGAGGTAGTGTTGGTACAAAGTCCTTAGACCTGAGATCACCATGGATTCCAACATGCGTATTAGCCTACTTTGGGACTACCAAACGCTACTCCGTGCGGGTAGTTATAAAGGTAGTTTTCGGGTTTGCTATGAAACATGGAGTGCGATGTGAGTGATCAAGATGGAATTTGCCCCTCCTTTGGAGAGATATCTCGGGCCCCTCGAGGTAATGGATTATGGAAATGCATGGCCATGCTAAGTTGATTGAGGAGTCAATCAACGGACGGATAATCCAATACGGTTCGAGTGAATGGTTAAGCTATTGAAGGGATGGCACACATCTTGCCTATAGCTTAACGGTATCGTGAGGCAAAGGGATTTGTGTACACATTACAGGTTCAGAGCCGATATTATATTCTTGTATACTATGGTGTCAATATGTGCTGCTAGGCGCCGCTGTTGACATGTCGGCTGAGTTGGACTCGAGCCGATGGTCGGCTAAGTTAGACTATAGCCGAAACCGAGTATACCTGAACCTACAGGGTCGCACGCTTAAGGGGATAAGAATAGGCATTCGAGTTGGACTCGGATATGGCTTGATCGGATAGGGATCCGATCGGATAGAGTCC
Source organism: Oryza australiensis (assembly GCA_019925245.2). Classification (NCBI taxonomy): domain Eukaryota; kingdom Viridiplantae; phylum Streptophyta; class Magnoliopsida; order Poales; family Poaceae; genus Oryza; species Oryza australiensis. The sequence continues at coordinate 178,028 of JAIFGZ020000403.1, read as the reverse complement.
TGTGGGCTTACGACGTATGGGCAGCCGACTCTATGAGATTCGGATAGGATCCGATTTGAAATAGAGTCCTGATCGGCCACTAGTCCCAGTCGGCCAACTCTATATAAAGGGGCGAGGGGTGGAGAGCTGCGACACATCAGTTGGATCGCGTTGAACCGAATCCGCAACAAAAGTCGTCGAGATCAATCTCCACGGAAACCCTCCCCACTTTCGAGCCAAACCATAGCCTTGCATCGCGTGCTAGCACACGGGTGTACGGCGTTTTGTCCCCGGACGTGTGGATACCGGTAGAGGCGTTGCTACGTTGCACGCTGTTAATCGGCTTCGGATCGGCTGTGGTCGGGGGCATCGGAGCAAGGCGCAAGAACGTGACCGGACGACTCCGCGAATCGGCTGATTGGCGAATCGGCTGTCCCCGGGAATCGGCTGTCGGCTTGCGGGAATCGTCTACACAGTTCCAGATCGGATAGCCCTGATTGGCTATTTCCGCTGCATACTCCAATCGGTAACGATCTATCGGCCCTTACTTGCAAGTGTTCCTGGTTTGCGCGGTTAAAAGTTTTTGTTTTCGGCTAGCGTAGCCTCCGCGTAACCCTTCAATGACAACCCATTCATACAAGCCGATTGCTCCTGGGCATCTGAAGACTGTCTTGTGAATGTCTTCTTCGGCCATGAATATTTGGTTGTAACCTGCGTTGGCGTCCTTGAAACTTATGATTTTATGGCCGGATGCGGCATCCACTAGCAGATCGGCTATAGGCATCGGGTACTCATCCTTGGGGGTAGCCTTGTTCAAATCACTGAAGTCGATACACACCCTAAGCTTGCCATTTTTCTTTAGCACTGGAACTATATTTGAAACCCATTCTTCATATCGGCAGGGCCGAATAAATCCAACATCGTACAACCAGTGATTTCGGCTTTGATCGCATCATACATATCAGCTTTAAACCTCCTGGGAGGCTATTTTTACTGCCAATTTCCAGGCTTTATAGGCAGCCGATGCACGACAATGGATGGGCTAAGACCAGGCATCTCACAATAATCCCAAGCAAAACAGTTTTTGTATTCTTTTAAGAAATTGATTAGCTCGGTCCTATAATAAGAAGACAGATTTTTGCTAATGTATGTCATCCTAGGCCTATATCGTGTTCCAATGTCAATTTCTTCTAGCTCGTCGGCCGACATGAAACCTTGCCCAAGTTTTCTGTTGTTGTTGCCCACGGTGTCCTCGCTGTAGACATTCGAGCCCTCCACAACGCCTTCAAAGTAGTAATTGAGGCTCGTCGTCTCCAATGGGCTGTATATCGGAATCGAACACCTTTAGAAAATTGGCTTGCCAGATTTTGCCGGACAGGCAATCAATACCATTGATTTCCTAGAGTGGCAAATCGACATTAGCAACGTTAATTGACCTATCGGCTGGCACGATCTCTATCTTGTCGCCTTGCCACTTGGATCAGACTTTGGTGCATTGTAGAAGGGATACAACGGTTGGCGTGAATCCAATCCCTTCCTAGCGGCGGCTATATGACCCCTTCCGTCGATGACGAAAAACGTAGTGGGCATGGTCTTGTTTCCGACGATCAGCTCAACGTTTAGAACCCCTTTTGCCTCTGAAGGGTTGATGCCGAAGTCTTTGAGAATCATGTCTGTCTTGATCAGGTCTTCGGCTCCTTTCCCCAGCTTCCTAAAAGTTGCATAGGGCATTAGGTTGACGGCAGCCCCTCCGTCGACCAACATTTTACACATCGGCATGCCATTAACGACTCCCTTCACATATAGTGGCTTCAGGTGCCGATTCTCAGTCCCCTCAGGTTTTTCAAAAATGGCTTGTTCTGGGGACAAAACTAACCTAGCCATTGTTGAAGGGTTACGCGGAAGCTACGATAGCTAATAACAAAAATTTTCTACCACGCAAACCAGGGACACTTGCAAGTAAGGGTTGATAGATCGTTACCGATTGGAGTATGCAGCAGAAATAGCCAATCAGGAGCTATTCGATCCGGAATAGTGCCAGCCGATCACAGCCGATTCGCTGACAGCCGATTTTCGCAAGCTGACAGCCGATTCCTGCGAACAGCCGATTCACCAATCAGCCGATTCACCGAGTAGCCGATTCGTCGAGTCGTCCGACCGTGCTTGCGCGCCTCGCTCCGATGCACCCAACCGCAGCCGATTCCACCACAACCGATTCCTAGCCGACGAACAGCACTGCAACGTAGTAGCGCCTCTACCGGTACCCACACGTCTAGGAATAGAATGCCTAACACCCGTGTGCTAGCACAAGATGCAAGGCTAGGGTTTTGGCTCGGAGGTGGGGAAGGTTTCCATGGAGATTGATCTCGCCGACTTCTGAAGCCGCGTGTGATCAAGTTGATTCGGTTCCAATTGCATGCATCAGCTCTCCACCCCACACCCCTTTATATAGAGTTGCCGGTTGGGCCTAGAGGCCCATCGGGACTCTATTTTGAATCAGATCCTATTCGAATCTCATTGAGTTCGCCGGCCAGACTTCGTAAGCCCATAGGACTCTATCCGATCGGATCCCTATCTGATCAAGCCGTATTAGAGTTCAACTCAAATGTCTGTTCTTATCCCCTTAAGCATGTGACCCTGTAGGTTCAGGTATACTCGGTTTCAGCCCGAGTCGAGCTCAGCCGACCGTCGGCTCGAGTACAACTCAACCGATCATCGGCTCGGGTCCATCTCAGTCGATCTGTCAACAGCGGCGTCTAGTAGCACATATTGACACCATAGTATACAATATTATTATATCAACTCTAAACCTGTAATGTGTACACAAATCGCTTTGCCTCACGATACCAATTAAGCTATAGGCAAGATGTGTGTGCCATCCCTTCAATAGCTTAACCATTCACTCGAACCATATTGGATTATCTGCCTGTTGATTGACTCTTCAATCAACTCGGCATGGCCATGCACTTCCATAATCCATTACCTTGAGGGGCCCATAGATATCTCTCCAAAGGAGGGGCAAATTCCATCTTGATCATTCACATCCCACTACGTGTTTCATAGCAAACCCGAAGACTACTTTTATAGTTACTCAGTTACGGAATAGCGTTTGGTAGTCCCAAAGTAGGATACTACATATGTTGCAATCCATGATGATCTCAGGTCTAAGGACTTTGTACCAACACTACCTGAGACCAACTAATGGCACATTAATTCCTGTAGTGTCTCATGGTGGGTCTATCCAACAATGTGTTCTCTAACACATGTCCACGCATATTGATTTGGTATCTCCAAAGCATGATCTATGAGACATGATCATCAATCAATAAACATGCCGATCTTAGAATCATATTTGTTCCAATAATATGACATATGATCAGGGATCGTTTAGAAATAGATTCATACATATAGGTCTCATAAATAAGTCACGTACTTATTGATCAATACAAGATGTCTATTTCATGGAACTGAATAACACTTTATTCATTTGTACATAAACATTGACAATGATATCCAACATCTCCATGTTGCCTCTAGGGCATATCGCTAACAATGGTCTCCTCCACTGTGTTTGCATTGGCATCGGCAGCCTGAAACTCGGCTTGCTGAAAGAAGACCATGTTGACCGATGCCGAGACTACTGCTTTGCCTTTTCCCGCCCTCCTAGCTTTGTCGGCTGGACTTTCGTCAGCTGGGCTTTCATCGGCTTGGGCCGCTTGTTTCTTGGCGCGCCATCGCTTTGTGCCCTGCCGACGTTGTTGCTGTTGGATCATCCGTCGGACTTCTTCCTCCTGCCCTTCGCTCTTGAGCTGTTGAATTTTTCTCTTTTGTGTTTTGGTAAAGAGGTCCAAAGGGCACCATTAGAGGTTGGCCGATTTCTCGTCATCGACCTCTTCTTCATCTTGTTCCTAAAAGAAGTATTGGTGAATGGGGCCAAGCTGATCGTGAACAGAGGGTTTATGTTGATTAAGCTGAACGGCTCGGCGGATGAATCGGCTAGAACTCTCTAGTTGTGGCCCCCTGTATTCATCCTCCCTGTAATCACTGCACGCTGAGCAATTTTTGAGGGTTGCCAACCTCATTCCTTGCTCCAAGCAAAACCTGAAGAACTCGCAATGCCAATGCGGGTCACAACCGTCGTGGCGGCGGTAGTAGGACACGCCTAGCCGATTAGGCGTCCTCTGGTAAGGCTTGTCGCGCCGGCTCTCTTCTTCCTCCTGGATCCTACATTAGAATTGCAGCCGGCTGTCCTGCCTGGGCCGATGATCGGCCGATTGTGCATTGGTGTGCACCATATTGATTGACGCAGTCATATCTCCAATCGGCTCTCTGTGAGGTGGCCTTGAGTCGGCACTAACTGATTTTAGTGTTTTGGCTAAGCTGTACGCCATTCGGTGCTGCCGATCAGCTCGCCTGTGGCTTGTTTGGACCATATTGACCGGGAAAGGGTTGCCATCGACCTTGATCGGCTTAGCCGATTCTTCAAACTTTATCTTCCCGGCTTCAATGACCAACTGGATTTGCTACCTGAACACCTTGCAATCGTTTGTGCTGTGGGAGGTGGTGTTGTGCCACTTGCAATAATTTTTCTTTTTGAGTTCATCGGCTGATGGGATAACGTGGTTATCTGGCAGCCGAATTTGCTTCTCCTTCAGTAGCAGATCGAAGGTCCTGTCAGCTTTGGTGATATCAAAGTCATATTTCTCTTCCTATGTCGACCTTTTCAACCATTGGTAGGTTATTGCTTTCTTGTTCCTGGTCCACTTGGCTACTGCCACCTCGGCATCGCTGTCGCTTGATTCCGTGTCTGTTGCATAGGCGACGTGGGTGACTTTTTTGAAGGCCTTCTTAGATTCTTGAAATCTCTGTTCGTGGGCCGTCACTTTATGGGCCAAGTGGGCCAGGCTCTCGAAGTCTTGAGCCAAAAATCTCTCGCGGATTGGCAGCAAAAGGCCGTGAAACGCGAGATCAGCTAGCTGGGGGTCCGATAAAATCGGACTGTAGCATCGGTTCCTCATTTCTCTGAAACGTTGAATATAATCTTGGACCAATTCTTCGTGCTTCTGTCTGATGCTTGTTAAGTTCGATAGCTTCATCTCATGGTTGCTAGAGTAGAAATAGTTGTGGAATTGTTTCTCAAGATCGGCCCAGCTCTGTATCGAGTTGTATGGCAGCGATGAAAACCAAGAGAAGGCCGATCCTGATAACGACAGCGGGAACAGGCAAACCCTGAGTGCGTTTGCAGCCGATGCTTCCCTGCATTGAGCCAGGAATCGGCTGACGTGCTTGTAGGTAGACACATTATCTTGCCCCGAGAACTTGGAGAAGTCTGGCACTTTGTACCGATTTGGCAATGGCACCCTCTCGAAGTGCTCTAGATACGGTTATCGGTACATATGGCCGGAGTCCTTTGGCTTGAGGGCGAACTGATCGCGCATCACATCGGCAATCAGATCGGCCCAAGGTCTGTTGTCTTGAGCTTGGGGTATCGGTTCGTATTGTTCATATGGTATGGGTCCTTGCCGATACTGAAGTGGCGGCGGCGTTTGTGGCCGATAAGGCTGATCATATTGGCCTCTCATATGTTGGTATTGCAAGTGATTCGCAGTGGGAGGTGCCCGAAACATGGTCGGCGGTGACTGCTCAAGGAGTAGCCGATTGCTGACAGGGCTATGATGTGGAGCCGGGAGAATACTGCCAATCGGCTCATTGGGCATGATTTGCTACTGATTGGTGTTGAACATGTTTTCCACTTGCTCTTGTGTCACCGTCGGGCCACCATGGCCCTGATATTGGGGCTGTTGTTGGACCAGATCCTGGGATGCGGCTCTGAAGTCGATGCCTGCGCGTTTGGTTGAATCAGAGCTGCACTTTGAGGATTTGGCTGTCCCAGCGGCGGGATTGGCAAGCCTTGAGTTGACAGCGTCCTGTACCTTGGCAACTGGCTGTTAGCAAAATAAGTCGGCCCCCTTGGCAGTTGCTCAGCTATCCTCGAGTCGACCACAATGGCTCTCATATTGTTGAGGGTGTTGACCAGTATGCACTTTGGTTGATGAGAGCGTGGTGCACAGCTGAGTCAATTCGGTCCTGTAGAGTGTTGAAGTCCCGAATCGTCTTGTTCTTCTTTAACATCCTCCATCTTCTTCTTCCCCTTCCTGTCCTCCTCGGAGGACGTGTTGAGGTCTTCGAACTTGAATTTAAACTTCGGAGGACGACCCGGATCGGTGCAGGTGAAGGATTGCGGAGTAATTAGCTGCTGTTGTTTGACCATATGTTTGTAGTCGGGTAGTTGTTCAGCCGACAGTTATTCGATCTTCACGGGATGACGTTTTCCTCGTTGATTTCTGGGTTCTTGTCGCTGGACATTGTGTTGAACTCGAAGGTCTGCACTTGGTCCCACCGGCCGTGCCAAAAGCGTGTTGATGAGAAATTCGATTCCCACTCACTGGTCTGAGAGATTTGCTTTACTCTAGTGCATGTCCAAATTGGTCGCCTGTGGTTAATTGAGGGCGTGGCAGTTGGTTTGATCCTGTAACCAACAAGAAACAAGAAATAGGCATTAAGTTGGAATTAGATCCTACCGGATTGGCTAAGGACATCAATAAATATATAATTGTTATTCCAAAGCACATTTATACTAAGTGATTGGGGAAGATCAGCTACGCCGAGATAGTATAAATCACTTAGGCTAAAGGCATATTAGAATAATAATTATCTGCACGATAACCTAGCCCATACTACGGATCTAATGTGAATCGGCTAATACTCCGATGCGTTTTATACAAAATATTAATCTAATCTAAATGCGCTAAACCTAGATCAATAGGCTGTCAGCGTAACTTGACAGATTGATATCAGCTTAGGGCATTTAAATAGATTAAAATCTTAATATAAAAGATAGTTTTAATACATCTAATAGTAATTAAAACTAAGACATAACTAAAACAGATAAGGTTGGCTGAAACTCCAGCGCTGCCTCTAATGAGAAACATTAAACTAAACAGATCTTAATAGTTCTAAGAGCGACTTAATAGGTCGATTAGATGTAGCATTAAGTACAAAAAGAAATATCAGATCTGCATAAGTCAATGTGAATCCCACGAGACGGTGGACACGACATATAATCCAGTTCAACCTCTGGATCTATCCCCATCGGCTGCCATCTTCAGAAGGAAACCAGCCGATCGCAGGATAGATCTAAGCATTGCTCTAGATTATAGGCCATGTATGATAAATTGTGTAGTTTATAACCTCGAAACTAGAGTATCATGACGATGGAAGCACTAATTCCGACGATAAAACCACTAATGACAAGGAATTACCTTGTTCGGAGATCAAAACCGATGCAGCCCGAGCAAGAGCAAGAACTCGTCTGAAATAAAAGGGGTGGCGATGCGCCGAAATTGTATTGATTGTGTGTTGGGTTGTTTTACAAAGAGCCCTCAGGTCTTATTTATACCCAGGCACAACAATATCCGTGTGGGACACGGTTTTTACTTTATCTACCATTTACAGTATGACAATATCTTGGGACGCAGTCCTATGCCTTATTACAAGAGGAAAATCTAATAACTTCCTAATTTACAGATACAATTGTCGTTACAGGACTCTATCCATATATGGCAAGATCTTTAACGAACATTTGGGAACCGAACCCAACCTTTATCTCTACGCTCCTTTTTCAGGATCAGTTCAATCTCCTTCTCCTAATCGAAATTGGCTATCGGATAACTTGGTCCGATTCGGACTTAGCCGATGGGTTCCACAGCCGACACAACCTCTGTTTCTCTGCAAATTGCGCTTCTGATCCGATTCCGCTTCAATCTTAGCACTAAACTCGACGATTTGGTTACCAAATTTGGTCGTTAGCAATATCTGAAACAATGTAAGAAGGTTGTGTACATGGGCCACCGTCCCTTCTTGTTGCAAGCCACCCTGTCCGAAAGAAAGGCAAACATTTTGGACAGAAGGAAGATACCATACTAAGCCAAAATATCGTAACAGAAAGGCCGTGTTTGCCATGGTGAAAGACCTGAAAGTAGTATTTGGAAAGAGACCTGGTAGCCAACCTATAGCAAGTGAAGATGGTCACGCGGTGATGTGGAAGAAGAAGTCTATTTTTTGGGAGTTACCCTATTGGGAAGTCTTGGACGTCCGCCACGCAATCAACGTGATGCACCTCACTAAGAACCTTTGCATCAACCTGGTGGGCTTCCTATGTGTATACGGAAAGTCGAAAGATACACTTGAGGCACGTAATGATCTCAAGCATATGGAACAACGCGACGCCTTCAGCCGGAGCCAAAGGAGAAAGGAAACCATTACTTGAGTCTAGTCAGCTACACTCTAAGCAAAGTAGAGAAGGAAAGCATGTTTAAATGCCTAGAGAGCATCAAGGTACCATTTGGATACTCGAATATAAAGGGAATAATAAGCATGAAGGAGAAGAAGTTCAAAAACCTAAAGTCTCATGACTGCCACATGCTGATAACATAGTTGCTTCTTGTTATAATTTGAGGTATCCTTCTTGATAATGTCCCGACAATAATAACAAAGCTATGTGCTTTTTTGAATGCAATTTCAAAGAAGATCATCGATCCAAACAGACTAGAAGCCTTTTCAAAATGATGTGGTGCAATGTATTGTTAGCTTTGAGATGATCTTTCCACCTTCCTTCTTCAATATCATGACGCATCTTCTATGTCACCTCGTCAAAGAGATCAGTATCCTCGGTCCTATATTCCTACACAACATGTTCCCTTTCAAGATGTACATGGGCATTCCAAAGATCACCAAGGGGTATGGAACAGAGGAGGTCATTGAGTTTTGCGTAGACTTTATTGAAGACCTTCGTCCAAATGGGGTGCCCGAATCAAGCCATGAAGGGAGACTACGGGAAAAGGGGACTCTTGGCAGGAAAAAAATAATGACCATAGACAATGATTTGTTCGGTAAAGCACATTTCACGTTTTTGTAACAATCTTTGTTGGTGGCTCCTTACATCGAGGAGCACTTGGCGATTGTTCACTCCAAAAACATCGGTAATACCAATGCCTGGATTACACGCCATCACATTGATACTTTCCCTGCTCGGCTGCGACAACATCTCATGGGTAACCAGACGATTGACCAACAACTACCTTCTTGGCAAGAGGACCATTTTGCTCAATCACGACATTCCAGGCATATGAAATCAATGGATATACATTTTACACTTGAGCCCAAGACAGAAAGAGCATGAACCATAACAGTGTTGTTCGCATCGATGCCATGAGATACGATGGTACAACTAGCATGTATTACGGTAGCATCGAGGACATATGGGACATATGCCATGAGATGACTATGTAGAATGTATTACGGTAGCATGTATTATGGTAGCATCGAGGACATATGCCATGAGATGACTATGGACCTCTAAAGGTCCCTCAGTTTCGGTGCTAGTGGGTTAGGCTGACTGGGATGACAGTGGTTGACCTTAACAAGGTTGGATACTCAGATGAACCCTTCGCCCTTGCTAATGATGTAAGGCAAGTTTTCTATGTGAAGGACATGGCTAGCAAAGAAAAGAAGGGGAAAGGGTCTGACAAGCCAAAGCGCCACGTGGTTCTCCCAGGCAAAAGGAAAATCGTCGGAGTCAAGGATAAGACTGAAAAAGATTATGATAAGTTTGATGGGCAACCTCCATTCGTGGTGATAATTGACCCGAGCATCCTCCTATGAAATGAGGACAACCCTTATTCACGCAACGATCATGGCGAAGGAGCATTAGTGAGGAGAAAGTACGTGAGGACAACCATCACCTTCTAAATTATGTTAAATGTACTAGCCTAGCTAAGTTGTTGTATAGATGGTGTAAATTATTATTGAATTTATTGAAGATCCATGTGTTAATTAGATATAATTATTACAATTAATTGTTGCTTTACGCTATCCCTACTCTCGCCTCTTCTCCCATCATGCACATCCAATATCTCTTTTCATAATTTATTGTATACTCGAGCTTCAAAAGGCAGGAAGCAAATGTCACACTCGAGCGAGTCGCGATCGATGGAGTAGGTCACCTTGGTCGCCTCATTCACATCCGCATCGCATCCCACTGCTGATCCATGAAGAGGCCCCAACGCCTTCTTCGCCAACATCGGTCTTCAAAATGATGTGGTGCAATGTCTAGGATTACCATGTAAGCTTGAGCTTTGAAAGGCAGGAAGCAAATGGCAGACTCGAGCGAGTCGCAGTCGATGGAGTAGGTCATCTTGGTCGTCTCGTCGGCATCCGCACCGCATCCCATTGCTGATCCGTGAAGAGGCCCCTGATGCCCTCTTCGCTGACCTCGGTCTCGCCTTCTTCAAAATGATGTGGTGTAATGTCTAGGATTACCATGTAAACTCGAGCTTCAAAAGGCAGGAAGCAAACGCCACACTCGAGCAAGTCGTGGTCGATGAAGTAGGATGACTGCTACCCACATATCATGTTTTTTGCAATGGAACATATTCCTCCCATGACCGAACTGACTTATGATTATAGTAGAAGAGGTGCTCCCCTTGGCTTTGTGGGGAAACTCTTCAAAGCTTGCAAACTCAAATCATGCCTCTATGGCTCTAAGCATTGTTGAGGTTTGTTCTGATAAAAAATATGGTGGGCATGCATCCAGTAGTGTACTAAAGCAGGTAAAATTTGGTATCTGTGATGGTGGGTTAGTGGAATGTAGCAAGTACTGATTGATTCTTTGTGTGGCATGAGACACTCAAAAGGCAGGAAGCAAATGGCACAGTCGAGCAAGTCGCGGTCGATGGAGTAGGTCACCTTGGTCCTCTCGTCGGCATCTGCACCCATATGTTAATTCTATATGATTATTAGAATTTAAAATATTTTTCAATAGGGCATAAGTTAATTATATATGATCATTAGAATTTAAAATATTTTTCAATATGCATATGTTTATTATTTATGATTATTAGAATTTAACAACATTAAACTATTTTAAATGTTTTCTCATTAAAATTGTTGATTTTACTGAAGTTTAATGCATTACTTATTATTGTTTTAGACCTATTTTTAATAAAATTAATTTGGTCCAGTTTAATGGATTATTTAATATTTACTCTCGGTTGTTAACACTAAGCTGGAAAAAATATTTGAAAATAGCGGAAAAAAATCTTTAGTCCCGGTTGAAGCCAACAACCTGGACTAAAGATGCTCTCCTACTAGGGTACGGGGTACCTTTAGTCCCGGTTGTTGGCTTCAATCGGGACTAAAGATTGTATCATCTTTAGTCCCGGTTATTGCCACCAACCGGGACAAAGATTTCTTTGGTCCCGGTTGTTGGCTTAAACACAGACTAAAGATATCTTTAGTCTCGGTTGTCGGCAACAACCGGGACCAAAGATTCTGGGATCTATATATAGCATAGTGTGCACCGCCATCCAAACACTTAGCCATTTTTGATCTTCTTCTTTCGCCAAACCCTAAATGTTGGGACACACTCGAACCTCTTATTCTATTTGAAGGAATGTATTGCATAGCCCATTTTTTCCTTCAAACACAAGGAGACGTTCGACGCTCCGAGAGAAGGATATCGGAGACGTTGCTGGGCCTTTAGCCTGCCATTCAACTTCAGCCTGAGATGTGTCCATCAAACCACTTGAAGGCGGTGACCAGATGTGTCACACATTCAGGAGACTTGACAAAATTGGCTAAAGATCTACAATATCTCAAATATCCTTAACTCATACTCATATGAACCTAGTCCACAGTATGACTAGATTCACACTTTCATCTCAAGCATGGATTCATAGCCAATACACTTAATATGAAAGGAATTTAAAGAATTACATAGACTTTAATAATTACATAGGCCGACCGGTCAAATAAATATATATAAATCAGAGAATAACGGAAACTTGTCTACCCAACCATAAGCACACCGACTTGGGGTTTAACCTGTTAAGTTGAAATCCTAGGAGAAGCAAATCATAAACCCGCATCACTCAAGGATTAATTCAATACCTGCAAGCAAAGTGGATATTCCAGTGGCAACAGTCAGTACATTAAAAAGGTTAATGTACTGACAAGCACCAGTCAAGCCTAACATACTACATGTAAGGCATATAGTCAAAGGAGGCCTTTATATGTAGTTCAATTTCAGCATAGAGCAAGTTTTATTTCACAAGTACATTTGTAAAAGAGTTGACAATTCAATTATCAAAACAAAATTTAAGTTTCATCATGATTCCATCATAATCAATATCTTGTTGCCGTCCATGACAACAAGTCAGAATATATCATCACTCTCACACAACTCAACACAATTTGTCATTTTCAAAACAAGTCACATGTCCATATTTTGGTAAATATAGAGTCTATACTCTTGACACTTCACCAAAGCGCTCTTGACCGTGAGCACGACTAATCGATTAGTTTTAGAGAACTCTATAGAGTTTGTACAGCTTTACCCACATGATATGAACACTCTAGTTTGTTTTGAGTTTGCAAGACTCTATCACACTCTTCATGATTAATGTGGTCTAGAGGTCATAACGAAGCCTTTACACCACTTAATCCCTAGCTTTACACCAGCACGACACGTGTTCCTCCATCCTAGGCTTACTGGAATATTACCTAGAACCGTCAAGTGGCGTGGCCCCGCCTTAAACTTAATGCCGTGGTGGCCGACACGATAGGAACCCACCCACGTGGCACAATATCGTTGTATTGGACAGATTTAGTCGCCTAAACTACCCATCAGGGTAAATAGAAAGTTCCTCTAGGTTATCCGAACCCATACACACCGGCCTACATTAGTGCAAGGCTAGGTGCTAAGTAGATTATTCAGCTTAGGTCATCCCATACTAACACATATGGATGCACGGTTAACTTTAAGTTGGTGACACAAGTTCAGTCCTTATGGACCTGGGCAAACATCTCTCCCCCTATCGGCATACAAATACATCAATTGCATGCCACATTGCCATCCAAGTCAAAATCATATTTTTACCCATTTTGGTTCGCAAATACTCATCATATTAAACCCATTTCAACAAGGGTTCACTTTAACAAAATTTACATATTAAATATATATGGAACAAGTATTTTTAAATTTCTAAGCAAGGGTAAGCAAGTAGTTGCGTAAAGCATATATAAATCCATTTGAGCACAAGTAATGTACTCTAACCATTTCTAGGAGTACAATCAGCAAGGAGTACAATTATTCAGGGCAGTAGAAGCAGCAATTAGGACATAACTACCATATCCAAGTTTTAAATATCGATATAGTCTAAGTTCTTATGCAACTTTGCAAACAAATATTTTCATCCCTCAAAACATGAAATTCAATGTTTTCAAAGGAAAGGTGGGAAATATCTTGCCTTTATCTATAGAAATGTTAGCACCTAATCCACTCCTCCGTTTATACAAATGCACGATATGCAATTTAACACCGAAAAATAGGCAAAAATCCAAAATATTCTAAAATGCATTATTTGTGCACATTTAGTAGGTTCTGATCTAAAATGAATTTGGTGAAAGAATTACTAATTTATCTTATTCTATTTGGGAGTTATTGATTTTAGAAGTTTACTCGGTATAGGGTAGTATTTAAGTAGGTAGTATTATAAAATGTTTCTATAAATTGATTTTTATAAATTTTGACTTTACAGAGGTGAATAGATATGTTTTATAAGGCTAACATATTCGGTTTCACAATTTTTGGAGTTACTAATAATTTCTTATGCATTTTACAAATTATAATATGCTCTAGGCACATAGTCCTTAAGCTTGTATGGCCTTAGATGTTCTATACCCAGGTCATGTTTATTTGCTAGAGATGTATAAATATGTACAATTTAATTAACCAACCAAATCTTAGTTCAAACATTTTAGAGTTTACACTATTTCACCCCAATTTTATAAGCTAGGGAGTGTTCTTATATTAGTTATTTAACATATCAACCTAGAATTGTTATATGAAGCTTAGTGTTTCTCTGGTCCAACAATTTTTTATTTTGATTTACTTAGAACTAGAATGCATATATGCATATACATCTACACTTGTACATATATATGGTGCTCAACCTAGTTTTGTGATTTGCAGTGAGTTTTCCTATTTAAAGTTTACTGACATATTTAGTATAGGGGTTGGCATATTTTATTTTATCTAATTGAAGTCCATCACTTGTTTGCTCTATAGAAACTTAGTTCACTCAAAAGGGATTAAAGATGCATTTTCTACAAATTTTACAAGTTGAAGTGTCCATTAAGTTATTTATTTCTTATTTAAATATTTAGGAGGTTTCACTACACAGTAAGCACATATTTTTATTTTATACTTTGAAAGTATGTATTTTGGTGATTCTACAGAACTTGAGTTTACTCAAAAAGGACTAAAATGAATTTCAGATAAGTCCCTAAATTTCAGCTTACATAAATCTTATTATTTTAGAGTTAATAGTTTTTAGAAGCATTTGCTACAAGGTAACCATATATTTATATTTTTCCTAAATAAAGAATGCAAGTTGGTGGACCTGATTTAAGTTTGTCCAAAAATATGTTAAATTGAATTTTTCTATGCATTTTACAAGTTGGTGCAAGTGTTATGGTGTGATTTTCCTTATTTAAATTTTAGAGACAAAATTTGCACTGTGAGTGCCAAGTTTTATACCTCTATACTAAAGTTCATCATTTTGTGAGTTCACAGAAATTTGTTCCATCCCAAAATGAGTTATATTGGATTTTATATGGATTTTACAAGCTTGTCAATTTTCTATGAAAAAATAGATTTGATTTAGTTATTATCTTTTATATTTCGGATTAAAGTTCGTGGGGTCCACTGGTGAGTGACTAGACATTTTGCAGAAAAGCCCCTCAGGTTTTTGAATTAGAACCCGAGGTCCCTAGCACGTGGTATTTAAAATTTTTCTTAAGAGTGCTCAAGTTTTAGCATATTGCAAATAGATCCACGATCCCATTGTAAGTCTAACATGTTTTGGATTTAAAACCTCTGAAGATTTAAACCTTCTTTAACCGGAATCCTTAGCGCCTAATGATGTGGGGCCCATTTGTCATACACTCAGGGAAGAAGAGAGCCGGCAGGGGCAGAGCAGGGGCGCGACGGCGAGCTTCTCGCCGACGGCGACAGTGAACGGCGGTGAGTTTGAGGATGCGACCAAAAGAGAAAAGGTGGAGTGGCCTGTTGTGAATGTATTGGTGGGGGTCTTGTACACTGTGGTGACCGAAATCATTGACAGCGATGGTGTAGGCGGCAGTGAGTCTCGGCATGCAAGTGCATGTCGAGCTCCACCCTGATTTAGTGCAATCTAGTGCATGCAAGAGTGGCTTTGGGGTCTCTGGATGCTTACCCGAGGTCGCACGGGTGCTGGTGAAGCTTGGACAGTCCCGGCGGTGGCGTTCTACTCCAGTTGCATGGTGATAGTCCGATTCATCCAATGAACTGCCATGCATGTATGTCTCTCGTGTTAGGGAGGTTCTAGGGATGGTTTATGCGCAAGGAATTGGACAATGGCTCACCGGAGAGAAGTTAATCAATGATGGCGATGACGATGGGTTCAGATCAGCGTCGAGGAAGAAGGGGCGTGTTCTTTGCGTCCAGGACGTCTTCGTCTGGGGTACTTGAGGAGTCTTGAAGAGGAGGTCGAGGCGGTACTCGCGGCGCGTCGACTTGCCTCGGGGTGGTCGGAGTCGGCCGAGACGATGACAAGGTCAAGGCGGCGGTGCTCCATGCACACTCCGGGATTCACATGGGCGAGGTCGTGTTCCGGTGGCTGCGTTGAACAGGATCAAATGTGGTCAAAAGGAAAAGGTTTCGACATGGTGAGGAGATCATGGAACATGACACAAGAGGTCATGACCGTGGCTTCTTGGCGATGGTGGCCTTCGTCTTTCCTGTGGCTGGCGATGAAGAAGAGGGGGAAAAGGGAGAGCTATAGCTTCCTCTCTCATTTTGGTTGGCACTGAGGCGATGCATGGAGCGGGGCAACTGGTCTGGGGAGGTTTGAGAGCAAGACGAGGGTTGTGGCACGTTGACACGTCGGGCACACGCGTCGCCGGCGTCCAGAGCACGGTCGGCTCGCGTGTCCTCGCATTCCCAGTCAGCTGCAGGTTTGGCACAAATGTGACGGTGACTCAGAGTGGCTGCCAAGTGGGTCTAAACCGTGGTACACTAGGTTGGAATGAGAGGGATGGGTAGAAAATGGAGTACACTTGGTTTTTGGTTGTATTATCGAATTATTCTTTCATCCTAACATTGCAGCCTCATAACTTGATGTTTGTGATTGATAAATTGGTGAAAATTTTTCTGGAGGTAGATGATCATACCTAGATTCCATTTTCTTTCGTTGGACATAAAAATCATTTGTAGATTGCTCTCAGAAATTTGGCAAAGATGGGCTAATTAGAAACTAGTTTGAATTTTTAGGAGACCTAACCGAGGAGAAAAATTGTAGAAAAATTATATTTATTCATGATAATTAAACTAGTATTTGAATAAATTATTTCCCATATACACTTATGTGCATTTTAATTCACTTTTAAATAAGATGTCGTTTTAGCCGATAAAGGATATTAAGTAGTCTATTATTTGACTGTTTTGTCTAATTGGTTTGAGGCATCAAACCTAGTTATTTAATTGTACCAAAATTATATTGAGTTGACTATAACGTTTGGCACCTACATGAATTTCTCCATGATTTTATGTTGCTTGAATTATTTTAGTTAATTACCAGGACTTATCTGTTTATAAGTGTTTCATCTTCATAGATGCATCTAGTTATTATAAAAATTACTCTCTTGACCAGAGTCTTTTCTCTACTCTGACCATCATCGGTGTTAGATCCTCCAATTTTGGTTTTGTCGTACCCATTGGCAGGGCCACATATGTAAAGGGCATTGTGCCCATGTCACATCCGAAGATATTAGCAAGCAGATTCAACTTTTCTTGAGTAACATTTATTGGGTACATCTAGGATTTTTTGTAGTTCACCTAAAGCCCGGTAGATAACTCGAAGCTATGTAAAAGAGCTTTGAGTAAGAGAAGCTGCTAGGCATTTGCTTGAAGGATCAATAGTGTGTCATCTGCGTACTGAACAATGGGGAAGTTATTAGTTGGTTGCAAAATTTGGCAGAGTGAGGAGACCAATCTCCCTTGCTTTATTAATCAAAGCTTGAAGCAAATCCGTCGCTAGGACGAAGAGGAGAGGGGAAAGAGGATCCCCTGGCGCATGACCCTCTTACATTTGAAGAATTTCCCTAGGACTCCATCGAGAAAAACTACCGTAGACCCCGAGGACAGAATTTCTTGAATCCAGACTAGCCACCTATCTGGGAAAACCAAACAGGACATTATCGGAAGGATTGCCGAGTGTTCTACTATGTCGAAGGCTTTCTCAAAATCCAGCTTAGGAATTATTATCTCCCTCTTCGATTGATGACATTGATGGATGTTGTAACAATCCTAGGTCACAAACAAGGTAATTAGATGTGCATTTGTTGTTCATTAGGTTGCATATTTAATTTGTTGCAAAAGATCACATGTGATGAGTTATTAACTTTAATATGCAAAACCAAAGCAACGTCCAGTCGAATAATAACTTGAACTGAAGTATAGGTGTTTGATATTTTATTCAAATATTAGATTATTGATAATCACTAAATATAAATTTTTGGAATTTTTACTTTCTGTTTACACCTTCTAAAAATTCAATCTAACTTTCAGCCTAACCAATTTCATCTTTTCACCAGATTTAAACTGTTTTGAATTTATATGTGAAACTTTGAAAAATGGAACCCAGAAACCAACACCTATCACCACACCAAATCTCAGAATTTTTGAGCAAATTTTGCATGGTCAAATCGAATTAACCAAGAGAGAGGAAGAAAATAAATCGTGGAAATTGCAAGAACGATTCTGTACTCATTTTTCACCCACCTCTCTTACCCCTATAGATACCCACGACTTGGGCCCACTTGTCACTGACCTTGGGTGCCTCATTAGCCCCAAAACCAACCCTTCGGCGTGTTTCCCTCCCTAGGATTTAAGGTGGGCAGAGAAAACCCTTTCTTCTTCCTCCCCTTTCACTTCCTTTGCCTGTTCTTTCTTTTTCCCTTCAAGCTGAGCTCCCAGCTCACTTCTCCTCCCCAAATCCCATCCAATAATCCAAAATAAATCCCTGCATGTTAGACCACAATAATCCCCATTACCCAAGCTCTCCATCCATACCAACATCCTATACATGCATGGAGTGTTGAGAGAGATCGAGAAAGAATAAGAAAATGGTGGTTTCAGCCTGCATGGCTGCAACAGCAGCATAAGTTTGTCTTCCTCCATTTGGTGAGCTTCCTAGCCATCCATGGTGCCTCTTTCTGAGTTCCCTCCATGTTGAACATCTATAGAAACATTCTACAGGTCCTCCACTCCATTGTTGCAGCTAGGAGTTGGCTGCAACTCACCCTGAGTTCATCTCTTTTGATTTCGGTTGGAGCAGCCCCAAACCACGTCTCCATCCGTACAGCACCGGTGAGCTTGACGTCGTCGTTCCTCGTTGCTGCTGCTGAGTGTTGACGCGTTAATTCCCGTCGCTCTGGTGAGTTTCGTGTCGAGTCCCCAAGTTTACACCACCCCTGTGACTTCCTATCGATAAGTCAAGCCGTTATTCTTACATGCATAGAGTAGATCGAGCCGTCACCGAGTCACCGCCATGTTTCTACCGCCACTGCAGGACGTCACCGTCATCGGAGCTCACTGCTGCCTGCTGAACCTCACGCGCGTCCGAGTGGAAAACGATTTTTGTTTAAAAATCTGTACAGAAAAATATGCTAAGCTTCAAAAATGCATAACTAATTATTGAGAGCTCCAAAAGTGGTGACCTAAATTTCTATGGATTCATAAAAAATGTGATCTATTTTGTTGTGAAATAAAAATAACTAACTTTTGTACTGGTTTTCTCTGTAAAAAGATAAATAGTTACATGTATCCTTTTAATAGACTAGATCTCGTAAAATGCATAAGAAATTGTTGGTAAATGCTAAAAATGTGAAATCAATTTTGTTGAGCTTGTGTTTTAGTACTCTTCACTGCTGTGAAATTGGTTTTGACAAAACTACCACTTAAATCGTGTTTAGTAATTTATTTGCCTTACCGGTGGTTTAACTTGTAAAATCTATAAATAAATAAACACAACACATATAGCTGTGAAATAATTTTTATTAGCATCTGTGAGTACTCTACCTTCACCTAAAAATATCTACATGTATAGAATCCTTGTTTGAAATGCAATTGCTTGTATGTCCTAAAGTGTACTAAATTAATTACGGAATCTGCCATTATGCGACCTGAGACCTTGTCATTTTCATATCTCCCAAACCTTATGAGATAACCTGATGATTCTTTCACCTAAATTCATGCTAAAATGTATCCTACCCACTGTATTTATTTTATGATATTGATCATTTTGTATGTGCATGTTTATTTGGCTCTTATTCGCATATTGCTTCTTTCGATAGATTCGGAGATTCCGGAGAGTAACGACGCACTTCCTGAGGTTGAGAGTGATCCATTGGAGCAGCAAGGAAAGCACCTAAGCATATAGAACCTATGCTTTCTCTGAAAATGTTTTCTTTGCAATCTATTAATATATATGCATGCGTTGTCTAGTGTATAATATTGTCGGTTTTGAGAGTATGGGTAGAACCTATACATGCATTTAGTTATTTTTATATTTCTGTACCTATACCTTATTATTACTGTTGGGAATATTTGGGTTGTTTTATTCATTGGTGCTTAGCCATGCTTAGTTCTACTAGAACTATAGTGATGGACAATATTATTAATTGTGATATATAGACAACTTGGATTAATGGGCCTAAAACTTGAGCACTTACACTAAATAATGGTTGATGAAATATGCTAGACTTGGGGCGGGTGATAGGGCAATGATGGGAGGTTGGCTTCCCCTGATGCATGTAGCCCCGTGCGGGTCGTTAAGGACCGAACATTTTGACATCTATTCGAGCACCATTCGTACTTACCACATGCCAAGCATGGGATGGCTTGTTTGAGTACTAGACATACTGTGATCATCTACGCCCATCGAAGAAGCGTGAGGATTTGGGATCCGCGGAGTGCCCGGTTGGCCGAGTGCGGCAGGGGGTATCTCCCATGTGGTGACCCCGCCTTGGTCACATCACACGCACGTGACTGAGTTGTCGGGAGCCCCGGTGTGGTTTAGGTGGTTGGGGTGGGGCTAGGAAAGGACGTGTGATGAGCTCGAATCACTTGGCGGACCGCACCTGTGTGGTGGGTAGCATTTGATCCTTGTTCATCTCGTGTGGGTCCAGTTGTACATCTCTGATCAGATTATAATCTATTCGAATAGCCGCGTCCTCGGTTATGGACAATACTTGATGTGTTAGTCAGTTATGTTAGCATCAAATGTGGGTTATTATGGATGGGTTTATGTTTGATGGTGATGTTGGCATGCTGTGCCATGTTGGTATGGGCTTTGGTAGTCCATGGTTGATGATGAGAGCGCCATTTGGACTCATTTGCTTATGCATTTCAGAATTTTATACTTGCTGTCCATAAATTAAAATGATGTGAGATTTGTTCATCCTTGCTTATTTTACTCATTAATTGCTCAATAAAATTTACTTTATGCAAATGTTGAACCTAGAGACCCACTATAGGCTAGAAAGCTTGCATACTTCTCTCTCCCTTATGTATATATAATTTTGGGTAAGACTTGCGAGTACAATCTTGTACTTAACCCAACGCCACTGTTTCAGGTGAGGATACCGGTTATGAGTTATGCTTCTTGTGTGGTCATTGCTCTGCCGAAGGCGGCGAGGGCGATGAGAGATCTCTTGCAGCTTGGCTCTTGCCCGGTTGTTTTTCCCTAGTGGGGTTGTGGCACCACCGGTTTTATCTTTTGCTTATGAGCTCTGTCTGAGACTTTCGCTGCTATATTTATGTGTTGTATGTTGGGACCTCGGGCCCTATTATGTGTCATGAACTTTATCCCTATTATGGTACTTGCTATGTTTATTAATTGCTTGCGATGAAAGTGTGAGGCTAGTCGCATTCCTGGGGACTTGCTAAGCATGAGTAACGGGTTTTGATCGCTTGAGAATAATTGGGGATAGCCTTTTTGGATCGAGTCACTGGGGTATGTTTTTGGTCGCCGCCTTCGTGTGGTTTGACAAGCATATGACGGAGTGGACTGGCAAGCTATCTTATGGTTATCTCTTGCGCTCACTACTCGGCATTCCGGTTATTATAGCAAAAGGTGTCAACAATGACCATGGGCACATTGGGACGAGTGGCTATTTATGCGTGGTTGGATCCCACTCCTCCAATTGATGTGGTGGTCGCGTTGGACATTGGATAGAATAATACTCGGGGTGTCCACAGCGGTTGGTATCAGAGCAATGCCGACTGTAGGCTAGAGCTAAGTTAGCAATTTGAAAATGATCTGCAAAATATTCAACTTGAGTCGATTGTGAAAATCTTAGGATGTGTGAATCCTTTTTACTCCTCATCTCATTCTAGAATTCTTTCTCACCTTATTCTCAGATTTGCACTCATCTTGATCTAATTGGGTTGCAAAATAAATCTATTACTTCTCTTACTCAAATATTAGACCGATGATGTAACCGGTAAGTTGAGGCAATTGAAATTCACTTTCAGTTTGTAAATGCAACTAAAATGTACAATTTTTACTCTAAAATGGTGCCTTACTATTACTTATGTTGTTCTTAGCGTCCCCACAAATTTTGAAAAATTATAAACTTGTTTAAAACCTCCAAACTATCGATTGGTTAAAATCTGAAATTTTTGGAACAGTCTGTAGCTAAACATGTCTATAGGAAAAATTACTCACTGTTTTACTCTGATAATTTTTATGGAGTTGGGCAACTACTCCAGACACTCACAAAAAAATTTTCAGAATTTTATTACTTCTGTAGCTCTTTCAAAAAAAATTGTAAGTGACTGCTCTTCGATAACCTGAGAAATTTCAGAACCTTGTTTCGGAAGAAGTAAAATATACCAACTTAAAAATTCGACAAAAAAAGGTTGCAAAAGTGTACTCCCAGCTGAGAGACGCTCGATAGAAATGTGTCATATAGCTGTAGTGGCCAAGTTGTACTATTGGTTTATTTGGACTTTCTCGTTCCATGCGATTGATACGCTTTTGACCCGCTATATTGATCGTGTTTGGAAAACTACGTTGGTTTATTGCTTCTTGCTCAGGCTTTAGCATTGGATAAGCCCATTTGGTTGTTAATGGTTCTTCTTTGGTGCATCATATCATGCTAATATAACATGTCACATTGGTGTATAATTGGATTGTGCATTTGTATTGTGCATTCATATTAAGTCTGTAGTTCTAGACTTAGAGTACCTTGTGTGATACGTGCTAACTTTTAGACCATTATTATTCCTTAATTTTCCTGTGACTAACCATCATTTGTATCCTTGATCCATAGGATGTCTCGCCGTCACACTCGCTCCCATGATCGGGATAGTCCGGAGGGTTCTCGTCGCAACCAAGAGGGGTCACCACCTCCTCCTCCTACCATGGCCAAAGTTCTCATGGCCGTGGAGCGCAACCGTGAGGCTCAGAATGCTGTCCTCCAACAAATCGCTGCTAGTGCGGCTGCTACTGCCGCCCACATTGCTCAAGGTGCAGGCGGTGGTGGTGGGAACCATGGCGCCGGGGGACTTGCTGAATTTCAGCGAGCTCAACCTCTGGTGTTCTCTCGTTCCGACGATCCGCTCGATGCTGATGATTGGCTTCGCACCATTGAGCGGAAGCTTGCTGACAAGGTCAGCTTGGCGTCTGAACAACTCCATGGCGCAGCCGGTGATTGGTGGGATAATTTCCTCGCCATGCAACCCACCGGTCACGTTGTCACTTGGACTGAGTTTCGCGATGCCTTTCGCGCCGCTCATGTTCCGAGGGGTATCAAGGACCTCAAGCGATGCGAGTTCCTAGCTCTCACTCAAGACAAGAAGACCGTCATGGAGTATCTCCACGAGTTCAGCCACTTAGCTCGTTATGCTCCCGACGACGTCAATACCGATGCTCGCAAGCAAAATCGGTTTATGGACGGGTTGTCGGCGGAGATGCAGCTCGAGCTTGCTGCACATTCCTTCACGGACTTCCAGGTGTAAAATCAAAGTGTGTTTGATTCTTTATTTAATGATGAACAATTGGTATTTGGGATTTATTGGTTTAAGTGTTTTGATGTTGAAAGAGTTGAATTTTCGGACGATGGACAGTGTTCAGTCGGCTACCACAGCCGGTCTCACCGGGCGTGTTGTCATCGGTCGGCCGGAGGTGTTTCGGCGGTCGGCGCCAGGCGGTTACTGCAGAGTCGACCCGGCCGAGTCCGGCCCGATTGCTTAGATTTTGTTTTGGTTTTGGTTTCGGTTTGTTTCCTTATACATACATGGAAGTTTCGTGTTCCTATGCACGTGTCTGGTTGTTTATGCTAACAATGAGTCAAGTTTGGATAGCTTGTGCTCGGATATGGTATTCTTTATTTAATTGTGTGCAGGTATTCTTTACGCCTCGGGAAAGTGTTGCCGGTGATCGAGTCGGAGTCAACTTGGAGATAAGGTGACGTCCGAGATGGGGATCATGCGGGATGCTGAAGGGTAGAGATTAGTGCACATGATTGGAAAGTTTTCATATTGCATACAATGGAGATATTGTTGCGTATGGAAAGCGGAATTTTGGTTTTAGGAAAACCGAGATTGTTACGGTTGGTTTATGTATAGTTTGTTTCTTGTACGGGAATGTTTCCTAGTGGATTAGGGCTTCTTATATGAGTAGGATTCGTAGCTTTTGGCTGCGGATTTTGGGTATAAATAGTGAGGGGAGGCGTGGCCTCTCAGTGTCGCTTTTATTGCTTGGAGTTCAAGTTTTTAGGGTTTCAAGTTAGAGTTTAGCTTGAGATTTGTGAGAAGTGCTTTGCATGCACTTTGTAAACACAGAGAGTTTCAATAAAGATCAATTCTCTTGATAGTTCTTTGTGTCTACTTCTTCCTCGGTGCGGCGGCGTATTTTGGATCTGCTAACCGGTCAGACCGCAGTTGATACGGCGGTCAGACCGCGTCTTCTTTCCGGTTAGACCGCGAGTACATTGGCGGTCAGACCGGCGGGCATTGGTCTTCATCGGCATCGTCTACATCGCTCAATCGGTTGAGGTGATCAGCTAGGGCGGTCAGACCGGAGTTTACTTGGCGGTCAGACCGGTCGAACAGTTCGGTCAGATCGGCAAAGCACCTGCGGTCAGACCGGCTTCAGAAAACAGAGGTAAAGTTTAATTTCCACTAAAACTTTGTTTTTGGGGTAATCAACCATTCACCCCCCGTCTGGTTGGCTTTTCATTGGGCATTCGATCCTACAGGTGGTATCAGAGCCACATTTTTCTTCTTTGGATTTTCTTTGATCTAAAGTCTTTCATCATGTCGAATAAATTTTCAACAAAACCGCATGTTTTTGATGGCACCGATTTTGTGTATTGGTGTAGTAAGATGTAATCTTACATCATGGCTCAAGACTATGATGTGTGACAAAAGGTTGCGCTTCCCTACACCATACCCGATGCCATTAATACGATGCTTTGAAAACCGAGTTTAATAACAATTGCAAAGCTCGCAATATTTTGTTGAATGGAATTTCGCGTTCTGATTTTGATCGTGTTTCTCATCTTCAAACCGCTAATGAAATTTGGAACGCTTTGAAAAACTTTCATCAAGGAACTACAAACATAAAAGAACTTCGTCGAGATATTTTTAAAAAGGAATATATAAAATTTGAGATGAAACCTCTAAAGCTTTGGATGACTATCTTGGTAGGTTTAATAAAATCTTGAGCAATCTTAGATCCGTTGATTCTTCTTATGACACTAATTATCCACAATCGAGATTTCTCGCCACTTTTTAAATGGTCTTGATATGTCTGTTTGGGAGATGAAAGTAGAATCTTAACATGGCAAATTTGACTTTGGATTCGCTTTATACAAAACTCAAAACTCATCGGATGAATATTCTTTCTCGAAAAACGGATTCTAAGTCAAGTGCTTTGATTTCTCCTTCGACTTCTTCGGATGTTGCTTCTTCATCATCTTCAAATGCTCTTGCTTTGATTAACGCCATGTCCGATGAACAACTCGAGCAATTCGAGGAGGAGGACTTGGCTCTTGCTACTAACAAGCTTTCCGAGCTATGAACAGTCGGGTTCGGGAAGAAAGGAGGACCAATGCGTTGCTTTGAATGCGACGCCTTGGATCACATCCGCTCCAACCGCCCCAAGCTTGGGAGGAGCAAGAAGGAGGACAAGAGCGCCGAGAAGACAAAGGATGACAAACCCAAGGGTTGGCGCTCCAAGGAGATGATCGGGAAGGTCTTGAGTCAAGTCTATGCCGCTTTTGAGCCACTTAGCGACATAGACTCTGACAGTGAGGAGGAGAAGGGCAAGAACATCTCCGGCGTTTGTCTCATGACGCATGGAGATGAAGATTCTTTAGATGAAGAAAATGAGGTAAGCTCACTTGAAGATGCAATTCTTGTTTTAAGTGCTAAGAATAAAAAGTATGAGAAAATGTTTAAAAAACAAGAATTTGTAATTGAATCTTTAAATGCTGAAATTGCTAGATTGAAATCTCTTATTCCCAATGATGATAATTGCAAAAATTGTGAGGTTTTAATGCTGGAAATTTCAAAAATTAGAGATGTCAATAATTCTCAAGTTTTAGCTTCTAAATCTTGTTTAACTTGTGATGCTAATGAATTGAAACTAAAAAATGCTTTAGCTCGTGTTAAGCACATGGAAGAAATAGTTAAACAAGATGAGGTAGCTTCTTGCTCTAAATGTCGCAAAGGCAAAGATATTTTAATTGATTGTGAAAATTGTGTTAATCTTGGAAAAGAAGTTTCTTACTTGAAAAGTTCTTTGCAAAAATTTTGCAATGGTAAGAAACAACTTAACATGATTTTGGACAAATCAAAAGTGTGTAGCGACAATAAGGGAATAGGTTTTGATGCTCATGACTATTTCACCAAAAATCCTCCAAATGTTTTAGGAATAACTGAAAACGGTGAAATTTTGACAAAACCTAACACCATGAAAACAGTTTTCAAGTCTGCTTTGGAAATTTGCCATCTCTTTCTGTTTATTTAAAAGAAACTAAACCCAATTATTCAAAACCATCTGTTACTAAAGAAAACTTTTCTTGCTCTTTTTGTGGTAAAGATGGTCATCTTGTTGGTTTTTGTTTCAGATTAGCACGAAAACAGAAAAAGGAAAGAGAAAATAATTTTGCAAAATCAAAGTGGCAAAAATCTGGTTTTCCCTCGGGAAGGCCGGTCAAACCGCAATTGGTCCATCGGTCGAGTCCGGCCACGGCACCGGTCGACCGGCGATGGCGCCGTCGACGGCAGCGTCGCAGCCAGTCGACCCGGTCCCGAAGGAATTTTTCGAAAATTCCAAAACTGTTTTTCTCGAGGTTTTGTGCCTATTGGATCTATCGGTCGTGTGTCTCGATCTGGATTCCTAAGTTTCGTTAACTAACCCCGATTGAGACCTCGACATCCTTTGTTTTGTAGGTTCTCGTGGCGAGGAAGGAGAACGTGTGGATCATGGACTCCGGTTGTTCGCAGACATGACCGGTGATAAGAAGTGGTTCTCCTCCCTCAAGTTGGCATCCAAGACGGAATCGATAATCTTTGGGGATGCTTCAACAAGTGCCGTTATCGCTACCGGATCCGTCAAGGTAAGTGACAAGTTCGAATTAAAAGAGGTAGCTTTGGTAGAAGATTTAAAATACAATTTACTTCCGGTTTCACAAATTTTTGATGAAAACTTTCAGGTTCATTTCAAGAAAACTGGAAGTAAAATATTTGATTCTTGTGGTGATTCTGTTTTTAACATTTCTCGTTATGGGAGAGTTTTTAAAGCTGATTTTGAAAACCCAGTTTCTCCTATTGTTACTTGTTTAGTTGCAAAATTCAACAAAGATTTGATGTTCTGGCATCGTAGACTTGGTCATGTTGGATTTGATCATTTGACTCGTTTAAGTGGTTTGGATCTTGTTCGTGGTTTGTCAAAACTCAAAAAGGATCTTGATTTAGTTTGTGCACCATGTCGTCATGGTAAAATGGTTCCTTCTTCTCACACACCAATTCTTTCTGTGATAACGGATGCACCGGGACAGCTTTTACACATGGACACTGTTGGTCCAGCTAGAGTGCAATCTGTTGGAGGAAAGTGGTATGTGTTAGTTATTGTTGACGATTTTTCTCGATATTCTTGGGTTTTCTTCATGGCAACTAAGGACGAGGCCTTTGGACACTTTCGAAGTCTTTTCCTTCGCTTGAATTGTGAAATTCCCAACTCTTTGAAAACAATTAGAAGTGATAATGGTGGTGAATTTAAAAATGCCTCTTTTGAATATTTTTGTGTTGAAAAAGGAATTGAACATCAATTTTCTTCTCCATGTGTTCCTCAACAAAATGGTGTTGTTGAAAGAAAAAATCATTCTTTGGTTGAAATGGCTAGGACAATGCTAGATGAATATCACACACCTAGAAAATTTTGGGCCGAAGCTATTAACACTGCTTGGTATGTTTCTAATCGCATTTTCTTGCGTTCTAAACTTGGCAAAACTCCTTATGAGCTTCGTTTTGGTCGTCAGCCCAAAGTTTCACATTTGCGTGTTTTTGGTTGCAAGTGCTTTGTGTTAAAATCTGGAAATTTGGATAAGTTTGAATCACGTTCAATTGATGGTTTATTTCTTGGTTATCCCGCATACACTCGTGGCTATCGTGTGCTTCTTTTGGAGACTAACAAAATTGTCGAGACTTGCGAAGTCACTTTTGATGAGGCTAGTCCCGGTACTAGACCAGATTTTTCAGGTACACTGCCACAGGATCAGGGGGAGTTTGGTCGAATCTTTGAAGACGAAAGCGATGACGATGACGATGAGGTCGACTCGCCCTGGCCGACCGGCCAGTGCCGTCGGTCGACAGAGGAGGCTGCCCGGCCGACCGACTAGAGACTCGGTCAGACCGGCAGGGGCCAACCTCTTTGGTCTCCGTCGATTCCAATCAAGAAGATTCTTCGGGGACCACGACAAGTGCTGAACCAGAACGTGAATCAACTTCTGAGATCACTGCACCCTTGCACATTCAGTGACGACATCCGCCGGTACAAATAATAGGTAATTTAAATAAGCGGACAACGAGATCTAAGGTAACTGCGCATGACTCTGCGAATTCTGCTTTTGTTGCTTCTTTTGAACCCAAAGATGTTACTCATGCATTAACTGATGAATCGTGGATTAACGCCATGCATGAAGAACTTGAAAATTTTGAAAGAAATAAAGTTTGGTCTTTAGTTGAACCTCCTTCTGGACATAATGTTATTGGAACCAAGTGGGTTTTCAAAAATAAACAAAATGAGGATGGTTTGATTGTTCGCAATAAGGCTAGACTAGTTGCTCAGGGTTATACTCAGGTGGAGGGTTTGGGTTTTGATGAAACTTTTGCTCCTGTTGCTAGGATTGAGGCAATTAGGCTTTTGCTAGCTTTTGCTGCTTCCAAAGGCTTTAAATTGTTTCAAATGGATGTTAAAAGTGCCTTTCTAAATGGTTTTATTCAGGAGGAAGTTTATGTTAAACAACCACCGGGTTTTGAAAATCCTGATTTTCCCAACCATGTTTTTAAACTTTCAAAAGCTTTATATGGTTTGAAACAAGCACCTATAGCATGGTATGACAGACTTAAGAACTTTTTGCTTGAAAAAGGTTTTCAAATGGGAAAAATTGATAAAACGCTTTTTGTTCTTAAGCATGGTGAAAATTAACTTTTCGTTCAGATATATGTTGATGATATCATCTTTGGTTGTTCGACTCACTCTTTGGTTATAGAATTTGCTGAAACTATGCGTAGGGAGTTTGAGATGAGTATGATTGGTGAGCTGTCGTACTTCTTGGGTTTACAAATCAAGCAAACACCTCAAGGTACGTTCATTAATCAAACAAAGTACACCAAAGATCTTTTGCGCAGGTTCAAGATGGAGAGTTGCAAGCCAATCTCTACACCCATTGGATCCTACTGGTGTTCTTGATCCCGATGAAGATGGTGAAGCTGTGGATCAAAAGGAGTATAGAAGCATGATAGGATCCTTGTTGTATCTAACGCTTCTAGACCGGACATACAATTTGCTTGTGTGTTTGTGTGCGCGCTTTCAAGCTTCTCCACGTACGTCTCATCGTCAACCGGTCAAGCGCATCATCAGGTATTTGAGTCATACACTTGAGTTTGGTATTTGGTATTCAACTTTATCTTCTCTTTGCTTAAGTGGTTATTCGGATGCTGATTTTGCGGGTTGTAGAATTGATAGAAAAGTACTAGTGGAACATGTCATTTTCTTGGAACTTTATTGATTGCATGGTCTTCTAGGAAACAGTCTAGTATAGCTCAATCCATTTGTTGAATCGAATATGTTGCTCTTGCTAGTTGTTGTTCACGAGATTCTTTGGCTGATTTCTACTTTAAAAGATTATGGACTTGTTTTTGAAAATCTGCCTCTTTATTGTGATAATACAAGTGCCATTAACATTGCTAAGAATCTGTTCAACACTCACTCACCAAACACATTGATATTCGTTTTCACTTCTTGCGAGATCATGTTGAGAATAAAGATGTTGAATTGAAATTTTTGGATACAAAATTGCAACTTGCTGATATTTTTACAAAACCATTGGATTCTTCTCGCTTTGCTTTTCTTCGAGGGGAATTGGGAATCATTCATCCTTTTGGCATGTTTTGAGGGGGAGTTTTTGTGCTCTTTGATTTATCAAGCTCCATGATTGAAATAAATTAAAAAAAGAGAGCTTTATCCATACATATTGTTGATCATGTGCATGCTAGCAATATTATGAAGATTTAGTTGTCACTAGCATAGCTTATATGTCTTCTAGTATTTTTATGTGATCTAAATTTTATACTTAAGAGAAATAATGCATGACACTCTAAAGCAATACTTGAATTAAAGAAATATGCAATGTTGATACTCGTACTTGTGTTGGATTTTAAATGCTTATATATATATTATGTTGCTTTAATATTCCTCAAATTACTTAAAATTGCTCATTGTGAAAAGAGAATAAAATATTATCTATGAGAGAAAAAAATGAATACCGAATCCTTGGAAACAGTCTTGACGACAAGGACGTATTCGATGTGAGCAAAAATAATGAGTACCGAATCATTGGAAACAATCTTGACGACAAGGACGTACTCGGAATAATTGAGAGGAAAAATATGAGCAACAAATATGGCTCAAATCAATATGAAAAAGTTTTTCTCTTGAATTATATGTGCAAAAAGGTATATTTGAGAAAGAATAAAGATTGCAATAGATATATATATTTGGGTTTATCTTTCAACCTATGTGCTTGTAAAGATGTTGCATTCTAAATCATTGAAATCCATGAATTTTTATTGTGTTATTGCTCTTAATTATAAAATATTTGATTCATGATTATACTTTAATGCATATTTGCTGTCTAATTGATAAATTTATCTTCTTATTATTGCAACACATGACTTGACTTGCTTTATGTATGGTGCTAAGCTCTTAACAATTAAATAAACATAATTCCTATGCTTTATGAATTCATTGTCAAAAGGGGGAGAAAATAATGTTGTTTGGGAGAACATTTGCATAAAAAGTGCACAAGAATTTGCAAGTTTTTTTTGGGGGTCAAAGGATTTTCTTTCTTTTCAAAAGGGGGAGAAATTTTCTTTGATTTTTGAGCTCTTCAATGCTTTTTACCATTTTTGTTTTTAACTTTTCAAACACCAAAACAACTCTTTTATTTTGTTTGCCAATGTGTTCATCAAGGGGGAGATTGTAAAATCAAAGTGTGTTTGATTCTTTATTTAATGATGAACAATTGGTATTTGGGACTTATTGGTTTAAGTGTTTTGATGTTGAAAGAGTTGAATTTTCGGACGATGAACGGTGTTCGGTCGGCTGCCACACCCGGTCGACCGGGCGTGTTACGTCGGTCGGCCCGACGGAGGTGTTTGGCGGCCGACCGGGCAGTTGCCTGCGGTCAGACCGGCCGAGCCAGTCCGACTGATTGCCGATTTTGTTTCGGTTTTGGTTTCGGTTTGTTTCCTTATACATACATGGAAGTTTCGTGTTCCTATGCACGTGTCTGGTTGTTTATGCTAACAATGAGTCAAGTTTGGATAGCTTGTGCTCGGATATGGTATTCTTTATTTAATTGTGTGCAGGTATTCTTTACGCCTCGGGAAAGTGTTGCCGGTGATCGAGTCGGAGTCAACTTGGAGATAAGGTGACGTCCGAGATGGGGATCATGCGGGATGCTGAAGGGTAGAGATTAGTGCACAAGATTGGAAAGTTTTCATATTGCATACAATGGAGATATTGTTGCGTATGGAAAGCGGAATTTTGGTTTTGGAAAAATCGAGATTGTTACGGTTGGTTTATGTATAGTTTGTTTCTTGTACGGGAAGGTTTCCTAGTGGATTAGGGCTTCTTGTATGAGTAGGATACATGGTTTTTGGCTGCGGATTTTGGGTATAAATAGTGAGGGGAGGCGTGGCCTCTCAGTATCGCTTTTATTGCCTGGAGTTCAAGTTTTTAGGGTTTCAAGTTAGAGTTTAGCTTGAGATTTGTGAGAAGTGCTTTGCATGCACTTTGTAAACACAGAGAGTTTCAATAAAGATCAATTCTCTTGATAGTTCTGTGTGTCTACTTCTTCCTCGGTGCGGCGGCGTATTTTGGATCTGCTAACCGGTCAGACCGTAGTTGATACGGCGGTCAGACCGCGCCTTCTTTCCGGTTAGACCGCGAGTACATTGGCGGTCAGACCGGCGGGCATTGGTCTTCATCGGCATCGTCTACATCGCTCAATCGGTTGAGGTGATCAGCTAGGGCGGTCAGACCGGAGTTTACTTGGCGGTCAGACCGATCGAACAGTTCGGTCAGACCGGCAAAGCACCTGCGGTCAGACCGGCTTCAGAAAACAGAGGTAAAGTTTAATTTCCGCTAAAACTTTGTTTTTGGGGTAATCAACCATTCACCCCCCTCTGGTTGGCTTTTCATTGGGCATTCGATCCTACACCAGGACCTCGTCAATAGCCCCGTGGTTGTGGAGAGCAAGATGAAGAACCTCGAGAACGAGCGCAAGCAAAAGAGGGCTGCGCAGATTTCAGCCGCGGGTAGTTCGCAAAAACCCCGTGGTTGGCAGCCGCCCCCTCCGCGTTATCAAGCTCCACCACCTCCTCGTCAGCATGGATTCGTGCCACGTCCTCCCCAGCAGCGTGTCGCGCCTCCTGTGGGCGGAAATCAGCAAGCCGTTCACCCGCCCGTTCGCTCCAACAACTGCTTCAATTGCGGGCAAGCGGGCCACTTCCTTAACCAATGCCCGTATCCTCGTCGTGCACAATTCCAGGGGGCAAGACCAGCAGCACTGCGCCCCAATCCATCTCCCAGGGCAGCACCTCAGGGTCAGCAAAATCAGAGGAGGGGCCGAGTGAATCACGTTACCGCCGAGGAGGCGAATGATGCAACGGATGTTCTAGTCGGTATGCTACTTGTCCACTCTCGTCCTGCTACCGTATTATTTGATTCCGAAGCCACTCATTCTTTTATTACTAAAGATTTCATAGCCAAGCATCACATTCCATATAGCAAGTTACAACCACCACTAATAGTTACATCACCCGGTTCGGAGATGAAAGCCGAATATGTTAGTCGGGGCACAAAAATAATTATACAAGGGGTAGAGTTCGTTGCCAACCTCATCATCCTCCACACAAAGGGTTTAGATGTCATCCTAGGTATGGATTGGCTGCATAAAAATCATGGGGTTATCGATTGTGGCCGTCGTCTCATCACACTCAAAAATAATACCGGCGTACCGATTTCTCTTGCTCTTGATGATCATCCCCCACAACTCCATGCTCTTTCGGGTGTCAAAACCATTGACATAGCTGCTGTACCAGTGGTGTGTGAGTACCCTCATGTCTTCCCCGAGGAACTCTCAGGAATGCCGCCGGATCGGGAAGTTGAGTTTGTTATAGACTTGCTGCCCGGAACGGCTCCAATATCAAAAAGACATTACCGTATGCCTCCAAACGAGTTAAAAGAATTGAAAAAGCAACTCACGGAGCTGCAAGCAAAAGGGTTCATTGGGCCGAGCTCCTCACCTTGGGGATGCCCGGCTCTATTTGTGAAGAAGAAGGACCTTAGATTGCGGATGTGTGTTGATTACCGTATGTTGAATGAAGTGACGGCCAAGAACAAGTACCCATTGCCTAAAATTGATGATCTCTTTGACCAACTCACCGGTGCTCATGTCTTCTCCAAAATTGATTTGAGATTGGGTTACCATCAAATAAAAGTCAGATCAGAGGACATTCCAAAAACAGCCTTCGCTACCCGTTATGGTCTATATGAGTATACCGTCATGTCCTTTAGTTTGACCAATGCACCGGCATACTTCATGAGCTTGATGAATTCTGTTTTCATGGAGTATCTTGATCAGTTTGTGGTCATTTTTATTGATTACATCCTCATATACTCCAAATCTGAAGACGAACATGAGAAGCACCTCCTTCTTGTGTTGGAAAAATTACGCGAACACCGTTTGTATGCCAAGTTTAGCAAATGTGAGTTTTGGTTAAAAGAAGTTGGATTTCTAGGCCATGTATTATCTGAAGGTGGAGTTGCTGTAGATCCAAGTAATGTTCAAAAGGTGTTAGATTGGGGACAACCCAAAAATCCATCCGACATCCGGAGTTTTCTTGGTCTAGCCGGCTACTACCGTCGGTTTATCGAGAATTTCTCCAAAATTGCAAAACCTTTGACCCAACTATTGAAGAAGAATGAGAGGTATGTGTGGTCAGCTGAGTGTGAAGCAAGTTTCCAAACTTTGAAAGAAAAGTTAACCACCACTCCCGTTTTCGTTCTACCCGATATCCACAAGAGCTTTGATATCTATTGTGATGTCTCTCGTCAAGGACTCGGTTGTGTTCTTATGCAAGAAGGCCGAGTTGTGGCATATGCATCTCGTCAATTGAGACCTCATGAAATGAACTATCCAACCCATCACCTTGAATTAGCCGCTGTTATTCATGCACTAAAAATATGGTGGCACTATCTTATCGGTAACCATTGCGAAATCTAAACTAACCACAAAAGTTTGAAATATATCTTCTCCCAATCAGATCTGAACCTAAGGCAAAGAAGGTGGTTAGAACTCATAAATGATTATGACATGGGTCTACATTATCACCCGGGGAAGGCCAATGTTGTTGCTGATGCGTTGAGCCAAAAACCGCAATGCAATTGCTTGTCGGTAAAACCCCGATCGGAGACCTTATGTTCGGAAATTCAGAGGCTTGGACTAGAGATGGTGCCACATGGTTTTCTTGCTGCCCTAGAAGTGAAACCTACCCTCTATGACCAGATCAAAGAAGCACAAAAGAATGACAAGGGGATAGCACATATCCGTGCTAAAATCTCGCATGGTGCCACTAAGTGTTTTTCTGAAGACTCAAATGGTGTTGTGTGCTTTGGAAAAAGATTGGTGGTACCTAAGAACCATGAATTGCGCCAGCTAATCCTTAGTGAAGCGCATAACACTCCTTTCTCTATCCATCCGGGTAGCACCAAAATGTACCAAGATCTCAAACAAAAATTATGGTGGACCCGTATGAAGCGGGAAGCTGCACGGTATGTTGCCGAGTGCGACACTTGCTGAAGGGTGAAAGCCGAACACCTAAGACCAGCGGGCACTCTTCAACCACTCCTATTCCCCTATGGAAGTGGAAAGAAATTGGAATGGATTTTATCACCGGTCTACCCACCTCACAAAATGGCCATGATTGCATATGGGTAATTGTTGATCGACTCACCAAGTCGGCTCATTTTCTCCCCGTCCATTCCACATCCAAAGTGAGTAAATTGGCGGAGTTGTACCTCTCTCGCATTGTTTGTCTCCATGGTGTGCCAAAAAAAATTATTTTGGACCGTGGACTGCAATTCACCTCTCATTTTTGGAAGTGTCTACACAAGGCTATGGGAACCAAACTCTCTTTTAGCACCGCATACCAGCCACAAACCGGAGGCCAAACTGAAAGGGTAAATAAAATCTTGGAAGATATGTTGAGAGCTTGTGTTCTTGATTATGGAGCAAAATGGGAAAAATGTCTCCTGTATGCCGAATTTTCGTACAACACTAGCTATCAAGCTAGCCTCCAAATGTCTCCTTGCGAAGCCTTGTATGGAAGGAGATGTAGAACACCTCTCAACTGGTCCGAGTCCGGAGAGAGACCGTTCTTTGGTCCGGACTTAGTCAAAGAAGCCGAGGAGCAAGTACGGTTAATTCGGGAGCACTTGCGAACCGCTCAATCTAGGCAAAAGAGTTATGCCGACCGTCGTAGACGTGAGCTTGTCTTCAATGTTGGTGATCATGTGTATCTCAAGGTCACTCCATTCAAGTCCACACACCGGTTTGGAGTGAAAGGAAAATTGGCGCCTCGTTATATTGGTCCTTTTCACATTCTTGCTAAGCGAGGGGCCGTTGCTTACAAGCTGGACCTTCCACCATCACTCTCAGATTTTCACAAGGTTTTTCATGTCTCACAACTGAAGCAATGCCTCCGGGTTCCGACCGAAGAAACCAAGGTCGAAAATCTTGACCTACAACCTGGCCTTTCTTATAGCGAGTATCCAATTCGCATCCTCGACTAAATGGAGCATGTCACTCGCAATCGCTCCATCCCATTCCTCAAAGTTCAGTGGAGTAACCACACCGAGGATGAAGCCACATGGGAACATGAGGATCATCTCCGAAATAACTATCCTTCCTTCTTCACCGACACGTCGCAATCTCGGGGACGAGATTGTTTTTAAGGGGGGAGAGCTGTAACAGCCCTAGGTCACAAACCAGGTAATTAGATGTGCATTTGTTGTTCATTAGGTTGCATATTTAATTTGTCGCAAAATGATCACATGTGATGAGTTATTAACTTTAATCTGCAAAATCAAAGCAACGTCCAGTTGAATAATAACATGAACAGAAGTATAGGTGTTTGATATTTTATTCAAATATTAGATTATTTATAATCACTAAATATAAATTTTTGGAATTTTTACTTTCTGTTTACACCTTCTAAAAATTCAATCTATCTTTCAGCCTAACCAATTTCATCTTTTCACCAGATTTAAAATATTTTGAATTTATATGTGAAACTTTGAAAAATGAAACCTAGAAACCAACACCTATCACCACACCAAATCTCAGAATTTTTGAGCAAATTTTGCATGGTCAAATCGAATTAACCAAGAGAGAGGAAGAAAATAAATCCTGGAAAATTGCAAGAACGATTCTGTACACAGTTTTTCACCCACCTCTCTCACCCTTATAGATACCCATGACTTGGGACTACTTGTCATTGACCTTGGGTGCCTCATTAGCCCCAAAACCCACCCTTGGGCGTGCTTCCTTCCCCCAGGACTTAAGGTGGGCAGAGAAAACACTTTATTCTTCCTCCCCTTTCACTTCCTTGCATGTTCTTTCTTTTTCCCTTCAAGCTGAGCTCCCAGCTCACTTCTCCTCCCCAAATCCCATCCAATAATCCAAAATCAATCCCTGCATGTTAGACCACAATAATCCCCATTACCCAAGTTCTCCATCCATACCAACATCCTGTACATGCATGGAGAGTTGAGAGAGATTGAGAAAGAATAAGAAAATGGTGGTTTCAGCCTGCATGGCTGCAACAGCAGCATAAGTTTATCTTCCTCCATTTGGTGAGCTTCCTTGCCATCCATGGTGCCTCTTTCTGAGTTCCCTCCATGTTGAACATCTATAGAAACATTCTACAGGTCCTCCACTCCATTGTTGCAGCTAGGAGTTGGCTGCAACTCACCCTGATTTCATCTCTTTTGATTTCGGTTGGAGCAGCCCCAAACAACGTCTCCATCCGTACAGCGCCGGTGAGCTTGACGTCATCGTTCCTCTCCGCTGCTGCTAAGTGTTGACGCGTTAATTCCCGCCGCTCTGATGAGTTTCGCGTCGAGTCCCCGAGTTTACACCACCCATGTGACTTCCTATCGATGAGTCAAGCCGTTATTCTTACATGCATATAGTAGATCGAGCCGTCACCGAGTCGCCACCATGTTTCTACTGCCACTGCAGGACGTCACCGTCATCGGAGCTCACTGCTTCCTGCTGAACCTCACGCGCGTCCCGGTGGAAAACGATTTTTGTTTAAAAATCTGTACAGAAAAATATGCTAAGCTTCACAAATGCATAACTAATTATTGAGAGCTCCAAAAGTGGTGACCTAAATTTCTATGGACTCATAAAAATGTGATATACTTTGTTGTGAAATAAAAATAACTAACTTTTGTACTGGTTTTCTCTGTAAAAAGATAAATAGTTACATGTATCCTTTTAATAGACTAGATCTCGTAAAATGCATAAGAAATTGTTGGTAAATTCTAAAAATGTGAAACCAATTTTTTTGAGCTTGTGTTTTAGTACTCTTCACTGCTGTGAAATTGGTTTTGAAAAACTACCTCTTAAATCATGTTTAGTAATTTATTTGCCTTACCGGTGGTTTAACTTGTATAATCCATAAATAAATAAACACAACACATATAGCTGTGAAATAATTTTTATTAGCATCTGTGAGTACTGTACCTTCACCTAAAAATATCTACATGTATAGAATCCTTGTTTGAAATGCAATTGCTTGTATGTCCTAAAGTGTACTAAATTAATTACGGAATCTGCCATTATACGACCTGAGACCTTGTCATTTTCATATCTCCCAAACCTTATCAGATAATCTGATGATTCTTTCACCTAAATTCAAGTTAAAATGTATGCTACCCACTGTATTTATTTTATGATTTATTGATCATTTTGCATGTGCATGTTTACTTGGCTCTTATTCGCATATTGCTTCTTTTCGATAGATTCGGAGATTCCGGAGAGTAATGAGCCACTTCCTGAGGTTGAGAGTGATCCATTGGAGCAGCAAGGCAAGCACCTAAGCATATAGAACCTATGCTTTCTCTGAAAATGTTTTGTTTGCAATCTATTAATATATATGCATGCGTTGTCTAGTGTATAATATTGTCGGTTTTGAGAGTATGGGTAGAACCTATACATGCATTTAGTTCTTGTTATATTTCTGTACCTATACCTTATTATTACTGTTGGGAATATTTGGGTTGTTTTATTCATTGGTGCTTAGCCATGCTTAGTTCTACTAGAACTATAGTGATGGACAATGTTATTAATTGTGATATATAGACAACTTGGATTAATGGGCCTAAAACTTGAGCACTTACACTAAATAATGGTTGATGAAATATGCTATACTTGGGGCGGGTGATAGGGCAATGATGGGAGGTTGGCTTCCCCTGATGCATAGCCCCGTCCGGGTCGTTAAGGACCGAACATTTTGACATCTATTCAAGCACCATTCGTACTTACCACATGCCAAGCATGGGATGGCTTGTTTGAGTACTAGACTTACTGTGATCATCTACGCCCATCGGAGAAGCGTGAGGATTTGGGATCCGCGGAGTGCCCGGTTGGCCGAGTGCGGCAGGGGGTATCTCCCACGTGGTGACCCCGCCTTGGTCACATCACACGCACGTGACTGAGTTGTCGGGAGCCCCGGTGTGATTTAGGTGGTTCGGGTGGGGCTAGGAAAGGATGTGTGATGAGCTCGAATCACTTGGCGGACCGCACCTGTATGGTGGGTAGCATTTGATCCTTGTTCATCTCGTGTGGGTCCAGTTGTACACCTATGATCAGAGTATAATCTATTCAAATAGCCGCCTCCTTGGTTATGGACAATGCTTGATGTGTTAGTCAGTTATGTTAGCATCAAATGTGGGTTATTATGGATGGGTTTATGTTTGATGGTGATGTTGGCATGCTGTGCCATGTTGGTATGGGCTTTAGTAGTCCATGGCTGATGATGAGAGCGCCATTTGGGCTCATTTGCTTATACATTTCAGAATTTTATACTTGCTGTCCATAAATTAAAATGATGCGAGATTTGTTCGTCCTTGCTTATTTTACTCATTAATTGCTCAATAAAATTTACTTTATGCAAATGTTGAACCTAGAGACCCACTATAGGCTAGAAAGGTTGCATACTTCTCTCTCCCTTATGTATATATAATTTTGGGTAAGACTTGCGAGTACAATCTTGTACTTAACTCGGCGCCGTTGTTTCAGGTGAGGATACCGGCTATGAGTTATGCGTCTTGTGTGGTCATTGCTCTGCCGAAGGCAGCGAGGGTTGGTTTGCCCTAGTGGGGTTGTGGCACCACCGGTTTTATCTTTTGCTTAAGAGCTCTATCTGAGACTTCTGCTGCTATATTTATGTGTTGTATGTTGGGACCTCGGACCCTATTATGTGTCATGTACCTCGCTGCACTTTATCTCTATTATGGTACTTGCTATGTTTATTAATTGCTTGCGATGAAAGTGTGAGGCTAGTCGCATTCCTGGGGACTAGCTAAGCATGAGTAACGGGTTTTGATCGCTTGAGATAATTGGGGATAGCATTTTTGGATCGAGTCACTGGGGTATGTTTTTGGTCGCCGCCTTCGTGTGGTTTGACAAGCATATGACGGAGTGGACTGGCAAGCTATCTTATGGTTATCTCTTGCGCTCACTACTCGGCATTCCGGTTATTATAGCAAAAGGTGTCAACCGCGACCATGGGCACATTGGGACGAGTGGCTATTTATGCATGGTTGGATCCCACTCCTCCAATTGATGTGGTGGTCGCGTTGGACACTGGATGGTATAATACTCGGGGTGTCCACAGATGTATTCATAACTCTAGGCTAAGCAATCTTGGATTGTTCATGTGTGGATGAAGCCATAGTGATTTTGATCAATCACCCTAAGGATTATGTGCAGCAATCTCTCTGCTAGAATTTTGGTTATGACCTTGAGGGAGATATTCATAAGAGAAATCGGCCGATAGTCATTGACTGTCTCTGGGCTGTCCTTCTTGGGGATCAAAGTGATGTAAGAAGTGTTTATAGGCCCAAAGCAGATATTTCCTTCTTGAAAAGCTTCGCATAGGGAATAAAAAGCTCCTTTGACGAGTTTCCAACATTTCTTCAAAAACATACCATTAAACCCATCCGGTCGCGGTGCCTTGTCACATGGCATTCTTTTGATTACTGAATCAATTTCTTCATGAGTGATAGGCATGGAAAGGGAATGCAGGTCGTCCACTTGAGGTATCAAACTTGGCAAATCAAACACTATCACCGGGTCTATATTTTTTCCCATGCACACTTTGAAGGTTGTCCAAAGAATGGCTGTGTTACCCACATGGTCCTGCGTCCATATGCCGCTATCATTCTTTATCTGGGATATGGTATTCCTCCTATATTAGATTGTTGCTATCCCATGGAAGAATTAAGTGCATTCATCCCCTAACTTTATCATGTTGACTGTGTACCTATTTCTCCAATAGAGGTTTTTGTAGTGAAGCCAAGTCTGAAGCTGCTTCTTAAATGCCTTTCTTAAATTGAATTCTGGGTTGTAAAGACCGCTCCAATCCTCTAGCATGTCTAGGAAGCTAATGACAGTGTTGCAGTTTCTGATTAGGGTGCTGACGTTAGAAATGTCTCTGCTCTGAATTCTCAGTCTCGCCCTAAGAGCTTTAAATTTTGCCAAGATATTCTTGGCTGCATCATCTGTGTTTGGGGTAGAGGACCAATAATCTTTCACTGTCTCGAAGAAATCATTCTGTTCAGTCCAAAACAAAAATTCTCAAAGCGGAAGATGTTGGGGACAAATATGATATGAGGTGGTCTTGGCCAGTGGCAT
Organism: Oryza australiensis; assembly: GCA_019925245.2. Taxonomy (NCBI): domain Eukaryota; kingdom Viridiplantae; phylum Streptophyta; class Magnoliopsida; order Poales; family Poaceae; genus Oryza; species Oryza australiensis. The sequence goes on along the minus strand of JAIFGZ020000403.1, from coordinate 137,102 downwards.
TACAGAAGTGTTGGGGAAATCAATGGTCTAGTTCATGGAGGTAAAACTAATCCAGTTGCTTGAGAAGAGGGTCGTATTGCATGTTACTCCAGGTGAAAGCCCTGCCCTTCAGCGGAACCTCAACAAGACCGAGATGACCAATGGCATCATTAAAAACAAGGGTGTCCATAATGTTGCCTCCCGGAATATTTATATTGTTTAGAGATTTGTAAAATTTGAAATCCCCAAGAAAAATCTAGTTTTCACTGTCTTCTATATCATGGTTCCAAAACCAGGTGATGAAATCTAAACGCGCTGGTTCCTCACAAGGGCCATACACAGTTGTCATTTTCCAATTCTGGAGATTGTACATTGATCTGAAGTTAACCGTGATGCCAAACCTTTGCTTATCAATCACCAAGACTGAGAAAACAGTGATATTCTAGATGACTAGAATCCCCCTGAGGCCCCCACCAAAGAGATGAAGTCAAAGCAATCAAAACGACAAGGGGCAAAGTTTTTAATAAACTTCGTGTCAAAATGTTCCCTCTTAGTTTCCCGAATACAAATCACTGCACAAGCAGTCCCCTCTATCCTGTTTCTGATAGTCTCCCACTTGGCTGGGGCATTTATCCCTCTAACGTTCTAGCACATAATATGTCAATCATGAGTATTCAATGGAAGACAGGGTTTTAGAAGTGAGACGGCCCAATATGTCTAGCATGATCAGGCAAGCTATATTACGAGATTGGAACCAAATCAAAATTATCTCAGAATTTTGCAACAGATGTAGATAGACAGACCAGGCATAGTCCAGATAAGAAACTAGCAACATCATAGAGTTATTACAGTAACCAACTAAATCAATCACAGTACGGAAGTCTTTCGAACAAAAGGCCAATAGTTCCACAACATAACAATGTTAACGACCAAATTTGGTAAGCAAATCCTTGTGTTTGAGGCAAGGATTGAAGCGGAATCAAAGAAATGTGCGGTCCTCGGAGACAGGGGTTACATCGGCTGAGTCGGAATCAGCTAAGGAGCCAGTCGACTGAGTCTGAGTCGGAATAGGATAGCCGATAGCTGATTCCGATTGGAAATAGAAGATGGGAGCAATCCCGGAAGGAAAGCGTGAAGATAATCATAGGATTCAGTTTCCAGATGCTTTGAAGATATTGCCATCTACGGATAATGTCCCACAACGACAATTGTATCTTTAAATTAGGATATTTTTGTATGGTTTCCTTATAGATAATGTCGGTTTATTTAGAATATTTGTAATCCAATCTATAATAGGAATCATGTCTGTTATGGGCTCATTGTATTTCCAGGTATAAATACGACCCGAGATCATGTAATTAAACAACACAACTCAATACAATCTCGGCGCACCGCCACCCTTTTGTTTTACTTTCAATTTCGACAAGTTCTTGCCTCGTCTTTGGGTTGCATCGGGTTTCGATCTCCAAACAAGGTAATCTCTTGTTACAAGCGGTTTGTGCTATCGGGGTTAGTGATTCCATCATCATGACACTCTGATCTTGATGTCGCAAATTGCTTAATTTATCATATACGACATATAATCTCGATCAATGTCTAGATCTATTTCGCAATCTGCTAACATCTCCTTGAAGACAATAGCCGATGGAGCTAGGTCCAGGGGTTGATTCAGGTTATATGGCGTATTCACCATCTCGAAGGATTTTCATTAGCTTATATAGATCCCATGCTTCTTTTTGTACTTAATGTTGCATCAATATGACCTATTAAGTCACTTTTAGAATCTTATAGATCTATTCGGCTCAATGATTATTATTAGAGATAACACCGGGGTTTCAGCTGGTCTTATCTATTTTAGCCATCTTTTATGTATTATTAATTTTAGATGTGTTAAAGCCACCTCTTATATGAAGATTTTAAAATATTTAAATATACTAAGCCTGGAATCAATCTGTTAAGTCATATTAACAGCCGATTGATTTTGGTTTAGTGTATTTAGTTCAGGTTAATATCTTTATATAAAACATATAGGAGTATTAGCCAATTGAAATTAGATCCACGACATCGGCTAAGCTATATATATATATAATAATTATTATAATGTGTTTTTAGATATAAGTGATTTATACTATCTCGGTATACTACCGATCTATCCCAACCACTTAATCTAAATGCGCTTTGGAATAGTAATTATGTATTATGGATATCTATAGCCGATCGAGTAGGATATAATTATAATTTAACTGTCTATTCTTTGTTTCTTATTGGTTACAGGATCAAACCAACTGGCACGCCCTGCAAATCACCAAAGGCGATCCAATTTGGACCTGCACTAGAGTTAAGCAGATCTCTTAGGCCAGTGCGGGGGAAATTTCTCATCAACACGCTTTTGGCACGCCAGGTGGGACCTCTGCAACTTCCAAGTCCAACATGATGGTTGAAGTCAAGTCTACTGACGTGGACCAGGAAAACATCATCCCCGTCACGATGGACAAGCTTACTTCCGAACAACAAGCTGAGTACCGGCAAATGATAGAACGGTTCCAGTCTCACTATTTACAATCCTTTACCCAGACCAGGTCTGGGACAATTGTTCAGAAGTACAAATTCGTGATCTCCGAGGAATTTGACTCTGGAGCCACGTCCAGCAATAGCAAGGGGAAGGAAAAGATTGAGGAGGTCAAACTGGAGGAAGACGGCTCGAAACTCCACATGCTACAAGACAGAGTCAACTCGGCTGTCCACCACGCTCTTGTCAACCAGTCTGGGATACTGGTCAACACCTTAAACAATATGATCAGCACTGTGGTGGATTCCAAGATAGCCGAGCAACTGCCAAGGGGCCCAACATTTCTCCCTGACGGCCGGTTCCCCAACTATAGGAGTCTATCAATGCACGGGTTGCCGATTCCTCCATTGGGACAGCCGACTCCCACCGGGGGGATCCCTATTCAACCGACTATCCAGTCATCGGCTGTAAACCCGTCGCCCAAGCTTCTGACCAGGCAACAGCCTCAGCATCAGGGCCACAGGGCCCCAGTATTGTCCCAAGAGCATATGGAGAACATGTTCAGTGCCAATCGGCAGCCTCTCATACACGAAGTGCCGATTGGCAACCATACGCCAGATCCACCGCAAAACTCCGGTGGTACTGGGCCTCCCCCTGGGCAACAGCCTTCGTTAATGTCTCAGCTGCCTCCTACCATGAATCAATTTCCACATCAATATCCAGGGGGCCCTTTGATCAGTATTACCAGCCTCATTCGCCACAAATGCCGATCGGCAAGCCCCCATACAATATGATCAATACGAGCTGATACAACAAGTACAAGCTCAAGAAGCACAGCAGAACAAGCCTTGGGCTGATCTGATTGCAAATATCATGCGTGTTCAGTTCGGCCTCAAGGCGAAGGACTCTGGCAATATGTACCGGTACCCTTATCCAGAATATTTTGAGAGGGTTCCTCTGCCAAACCGGTACAAGGTGCCAGATTTTTCAAAATTCTCTGGGCAGGACAGCGTTTCAACTTATGAACACGTCAGCCAATTTTTGGCCCAATGTGGAGAGGCATCGGCTATGAACGCGCTCAGAGTGAGATTGTTTCCACTCTCTCTCTCGGGATCGGCCTTCACCTAGTTTTTTTCTCTGTCTTACAACTCAGTGCAAAGCTGGGCCGATCTTGAGAAGCAATTTCATTACTACTTCTACTCTAGCACTCTTAAAATGAAGCTGTGGACCTTCCCAACATCAGGCAAAAACATGACGAATTGGGTCAAGACTATATTCAATGTTTCAGAGACATGAGGAACCGGTGTTACAGCCTGGTGCTATCTGATTCACAATTGGCCGATTAGCCTTCCAGGGCCTTCTGTCGCCCATTTTGGAGAGGTTTTTGGCCCAGGATTTCGAGAGTTTAGCCTACCAAGCTCAAAAGGTGACGGCGCATGAGCAGTGTTTCGAGGAGTCCAAGAAGGCCTTCGAGAAAGTCAGCCACGTCACCTATGCATCGGACTCGGACTCAAGCGACAACGATGCCGAAGTGGCAGCAGCCGAGTGTGCCAAGAATAAGAAGACCATCACCTGCCAGCGGGTTAAAAATTTAGCCAAAGAGGAGAAGTACGACTTCGATATTACAAAAGCCGATCCAGCTTCCGGCCAATCATGTCATCCCATCGACCGAGGAGTTGAAGAAAAAGAAGTATTGCAAATGGCACAACACCGGCTCCCACAGTACCAATGAATGCAAGGTGTTCCACCAACAAATACAATCGGCTATTGAGGTGGGAAAAAAATAAAATTTGAAGACTCCAAGAAGCCGATGAAGGTTGACGGGAACCCTTTCCCCATTAACATGGTCTGTGCCAGTGGTGGCCTAGCCGATTTTCGGCCAAGGAGAACGGCCGATCAGTTCAGATTCATGAAGGAATTCGACTAGGAGGACTCGGCCAATCGCTGCCCCAGGAACATGGATAGCCGACTCCGATTCCAAATGAGGGTCCAGAAGGAAGAGAAGGCCCGATGCGACTAGCCTTATCAGAGGACGCCCGATTGGCTCAGGGTGGCCTACTTCCGTCGCCACGAAGGTTGCGATCCCCATTGGCGATGCAAATTTTTCAGGTTCTGTTGGGAGCAAGGGCTGAGGCTGCCTACATTGGAAAATTGTCCAACCTGCAGCGAGTTCAGGGGAGACGAGTTCAGAGACGAGCCGATGGAGAGCTCCAGCCAATTTGTCCCTAGGGCTGTTCGGCTCAACCAAAGAAAACTCCCCATCCACGAACAATTTGGCCCAATCCACCGGGATTTCTTCCAGGACGAAGACGAGGAAGATGATGAAGAAGAGCGGAATGACAACCCCCAATGGTGCCCCTCTGGAGTGTTCATAAAGACCCAAGAGAGAAGCCTTCAGAGGATGAAGAGCCATGGGCAGGAGGAAGAAGTCCAAGAAAAAATTAATCATCGGCTGCAACAGGGCAGGAAAAAGTGGCACGTGAAAAGAGATGCTGCCCCAGCCAATGAGGGTCCTGCCGACAAAGCCAAGAGGGGCGGCAAAAGGAAAAGGAATAGCTCTGCATCGGTCAACATGGTGTTCATATTGCCACCAAGTTTGAGGTTGTCGAAGCCGATGTAGATAGAGTAGAAGAAGCCTTGGCCAAATTAGTATTGTCCCCAGAACAAGCAGTATTTGAAAATCTGAGGGGACTGAGCATCGGCACCTAAAGCCCCTGTACGTCAAAGGATTTGCATATAGCAAGCCAATGTCGAAGATGCTGGTCCATGGAGGAGCTGCCATCAATCTAATGCCCTATGCTACTTTCAGGAAGCTGGGCAAAGGAGCCGATGACTTGATCAAGACAAATATGGTGCTCAAGGATTTTGGCGGGAACCCATCGAGGCCAAGGGAGTTCTCAACGTCGAGCCGTCGGCCGCAAAACCGTGCCCACAACGTTCTTTGTCATCAATGGGAAGGGGTCATACAGCGTGCTGCTCGAAAGGGATTGGATCCACGCCAACTGCTGCGTCCCTTTGACAATGCATCAAAGCTTCATCAGGTGGCAAGGCGACAAGATCGAAATCATGCTAGCGGATAGGTCAGTCAATGTAGCCAACGCCAACTTAACCTTATGGGAAGTCGACGACATTGATTGCTTGTTTGGCAAAGTTTGGCAGGCCGATTTTCTAAAGGTGTCCGATTCTGATATACAACCAATTTGAGACGAAGAGCCTCAGTTGTTACTTTGAGGACGTCATGGAGGGCTCAAACGTCTGTTAGTGATATGCCCTAGAGGCAACATGGAGATGTTGGATATCACGTCAATGTTTATGTATAAATGAATAAAGTGTTATTCAGTTTCATGAAATAGACATCTTGTATTGATCAATAAGTACGTGACTTATTTATGAGACTCTATATGTATGAATCTATTTCTAAACTATCCTCGATCATATGTCATATTGTTGGAACAAATATGATTCTAAGATCGGCATGTTTATTGATTGATGATCATGTCTCATAGATCATGGGTATGGAGATACCAAATCAATAAACATGGACATATGTGTTAGAGAACACATTGTTGGATAGACCCACCATGAGACACTACAGAAATTAATGTGCCATTAGTTGGTCTCGGGTAGTGTTGGTACAAAGTCCTTAGACCTGAGATCACCATGGATTCCAACATGTGTAGTAGCCTACTTTGGGACTACCAAACGCTATTCGTACTGGGTAGTTATAAAGGTAGTTTTCGGGTTTGCTATGAAACATGGAGTGGGATGTGAGTGATCAAGATGGAATTTGCCCCTCCTTTGGAGAGATATCTCTGGGCCCTCGAGGTAATGGATTATGGAAATGCATGGCCATGCTAAGTTGATTGAGGAGTCAATCAACGGACGATAATCCAATACGGTTCGAGTGAATGGTTAAGCTATTGAAGGGATGGCACACATCTTGCCTATAGCTTAACCGGTATCGTGAGGCAAAGGGATTTGTGTACACATTACAGGTTCGAGCCGATATTATATTCTTGTATACTATGGTGTCAATATGTGCTGCTAGGCGCCGGCGTGCTTCGGCTGAGTTGGACTCGAGCCGACGGTCGGCTAAGTTAGACTATAGCCGAAACCGAGTATACCGAACCTACTGGTCGCACGCTTAAGGGGATAGAATAGATATTCGAGTTGGACTCGGATACGGCTCGATCGGATAGCGATCCGATCGGATAGAGTCCTATGGGCTTACGACGTATGGGCGGCCAACTCTATGAGATACGGATGAGATCCGATTCAAAATAGAGTCCTAATCGGCCACTAGTCCCGTCGGCCAACTCTATATAAAGGAGGGAGGGGTGGAGAGCTGCCACATGTCAATCGCATCGCGTGCAACAAAGTCGCCGAGATCAATCTCCACGGAAACCCTCCCCACCTTCGAGCCAAACCCTAGCCTTGCATCGCGTGCTAGCACACGGGTGTACGGCGTTCGTCCCCGGACGTGTGGATACCGGTAGAGGCGCCCGCTACGTTGCGCGCTCTTGATCGGCTTCGTATCGGCCGCAATCGGAGCGATCGGCCGTGGTGGAATCGGCCGCGGTCGGGCGCATCGGAGCGAGGCGTGAGAACGCGGCCGGACGACTCGAATCGGGCTGATTGGCGAATCGGCGTCTCCGGGAATCGGCTACACCGTTCCGGATCGGATTGCCCCGATTGGCTATTCCGCCGCACTCTACTCCAATCGGTAACGATCTATCGGCCCTTACTTGCAAGTGTTCCTGGTTTGCGTGGTTAAAAGTTTTTGTTTTCGGCTAGCGTAGCTTCCGCGTAACCCTTCGAGTGGTATCGAGCTAATCTTGCTTAGTTCGGGTTTTAGATTGGATCGGAACAAGTTTTGCGCACGGGTTGATTAGATCAATCGGTTTTACGGGATCTGTTGAGGAGAGTTAATGGTAATTGCGTTCCTTGATAGTGTATCGGAACGGCGTAATGTGATTACGTCGAAGCAATTTCCATATAACTCGGTTTGAGTTGGGTTCGAGATAGCGTTCCTTGATAGTGTATCGAACGGTATAATGTGATTATGCCGAAGCTATCTCGTAGTCCGATCTTGTTTGCTGCCTCGCGCCGCGCAAACCATCTCCCTTGATAGTGTATTGGGACGGCATAATGTGATTATGCCGACATGGTTTCCGTAAGCGAATTGATAGATTGGATCTATGAATTTCATGTGGTGTTCCGGGACCGCCGTGTGCGTACCCCCTTATAGGTCGTCTCGATGCCGTAGCTGCGATAAGTAGAAAACGTTTCTACGCCTAACTTGTTTTTGCGAGAATGCTTCGAGATGGTATGGCCCTATTGTATGTATGAGATGTATGAGATGCATGTGATGCATGTAATATTCTTTCATATGTGCAATCCCCGTAATATTCTTTCATATGTGCAATGCTTGTAATATTCTTTCACGACCTGCGAGTCGATGTAATCTTCAATTAGAGCTTCTATAGTAGTAGCTTAGTTTGAAGAAATCAAGCATTCGACACTCGAAAGAACGGTGATGAAGATGGAGATCCTGTACACCGGCATGGAGATGGAGATCACCATGTGAAGGGGGCAATACTATTTCACTATATGCTATTCTTTTTGCTTTCATATGTGATATGTTTGTTTGATAGGATAGCATCCCTCGCAAAATTAAGTAGTAATGATGCCCTTCCAAATGTTGCACCGTCACCGTTATGCTCGTCAATGGTGGGTCCGCCAAAGCAGAGTGCCATTCTCTATCATAACACGAGGGGGTATATGTCGACATATACATGCAGGAGCATTTGGTTTACTTAACAAGGCTATCAAAACAGTTTTGGGCCTTGGGGCATAGGTTGGCGCCGGGGCATGGAGATGCCACACCAACAACAAGAGTCACATAGAGATGTGATTAGCAAGGAGTTGCTTACCGATGTTATTAATCTTCTAGCGGTGATGCCAAAGCTCACTAGAAAATTAATTAACATGTGGATCTTGACCCAATACGTAACCTAGAGGGAAGGTGGAAAATACGTAATGGGAGTCTAATGTTAAATTGCTTAACAATAGACATAGCATAAACATTGTGCTAAACTTTGCTTTTTCGTTGTAGAATAAATGGCGGCTAATACTACACCCAGCTTCTTTTAATTTGCGATCTATTCTTGAAAAGGAAAAATTAAATGGAACAAACTTTATGGATTGGTATCGCAACTTGAGAATTGTTCTCAAGCAAGAGCGTAAGGAGTACGTTCTTGAAGTACCCTATCCCGAGGATTTGCCAAATAATGCCACTACAACCGCACGGAGAGCTTACGAGAAGCACTCTAATGATGCCCTAGATATAAGTCGTCTCATGCTTGCTACAATGTCCCCGAGCTTCGAAGCAATATGAGAGCACGATGCTCACACTATTATTCGGGACTGCGTGGCATGTTTGAGAACCAAGCTCGGGCCGAGAGGTTCAACACCTCAAAGTCCTTGTTTGCGTGCGAGCTTGTTGAGGGGAATCCCGTCGATCCGCATGTGATAAAGATGATTGGCTATATCGAGAGTCTGGAAAACTAGGTTTTCCCCTTAGCCAAGAGTTGGCTAGTGATGTGATTCTCCGCCGCTCCCTCCGAGCTTCGAGCCATTCATATTAAACTATCACATGAACAATATGGATAGAACCTTGGCTGAATTGCATGGGATGCTAAAGACAGTGAGGAGAGTATCCAGAAAACGGTCATCATGTGATGATGATGCAGAAGGCTAAGCGCAAACCACTGTCAAGAAACTTTGCATCAAGAGGAAGTTAACTCCCGATGAGATCGCGAGTGCCTCTAATGCAAAGAAGGGCAAGAAGGGGTCGGCGGCATCGATGCCATTTGCTTCTATTGCAAGGAGACAGTCACTGGAAAAGGAACTGCGCAAGAAGTACATGGAGGATCTCAAAAAGAAGCAAAGTACGACTTCGCTTGGTATTAATGTTATAGACATTAATCTTGCTACTTCACCTCCGACTCTTGGGTATTTGATACCGGATCGGTAGCTCATATTTGCAAGTCGTTGCGGGGAATGAGAAGAAGTAGAGGCTTGAGAAGGGGCGAGGCGAACACCGCGTCGGCATTGGAGCAAGCGTTGCTACGCTTCTGTCGGCACAGTACCACTTCATCTACCTTCGGGATTAGTTTTGGAATTAAATAATTGTTATTGTGTTCCAACACTATGTCGGAAACGTTATTTCCGCTTCATGTTTGCAAGCGGAAGGATATGATTTTAGATCAATGAACAATGGTTGTTCAATATATCTCGAGATATGTTCTATTTTCATGCTCCATTGGTGAATGGATTATACGTTTTGAATCTTGAGGCGTCTCCCATCTATAACATTAATACGAAAGGCAACTCTCTAATGATATAAACCCCACGTTTATCCGGCATTGTCGCTTAGGCCATATAAATAAGAAACGCATGGAGAAGCTCCATAAGGATGGATTGCTTCACTCTTTTGATTTTGAATCATTTGAGACATGTGAGTCTTGTTTACTTGGTAAGATGACAAAGGCACCTTTCACGGGACACGTGAAAGAGCAAGTGACTTGTTGGCACTCATACATACCGATATATGTGGGACCAATGAGCTCAACGGCCGAGGTGGTTATCGTACTTCATTACCTTTACGATGACTTTAGTAGATATGGTTATATCTACTTAATGAGGCATAAGTCCGAATCCTTTGAAAAGTTCAAAGAATTCCAGAATGTAGTACAGAATCATTTAGGGAAAACAATCAAGTTTCTACGATCGATCGTGGAGGGGAATACTTGAGCCAAGAGTTTGGTAATCATCTGAAAAATTATGGAATTGTTCCACGCTTGACTCCACCAGAACTCCACAATGGAACGGAGTGTCCGAACGGACAAACCGCACCTTGTTGGACATGGTACGGTCGATGATGAGCCAAAGTGATCTTCCGTTATCCTTCGGGGATATGCTCTTGAAACATGCGCTCACACTAAATAGAGTTCCATCTAAGTCGTTGAAAAGACACCATATGAGATATGGACAGGGCAACCCCCTAGTTTGTCTTTTCTCAAAATTTGGGGATGTGAGGCTTATGTAAAACATTTACAATCGACAAGCTCACACCCAAATCGACAAGTGCTTCTTTGTGGGATATCCTAAGGAAACTAAGGGATATTACTTTTATAATCGGGAACAAGGCAAAGTGTTTGTCGCCCAACACGGTGTCTTCTTGGAGAAAGAGTTTCTTTCAAGAAGGGTTAGTGGGAGCAGGGTGCATCTTGAAGAAGTTCAAGAAACACCGAAAACGTTTCAGCGACCACGAACCACAACAGGAGGAACAAAGTGTTGCGCCACCGTTGTAGATACACCACCCACGGAGTCGAAAGATCACGTCGTGCGACTGTAGTACACAGCTGCGGAACAACGTGATATATTGTTGTTAGACAACGATGAGCCTAAGACCTATGAGGAAGCGATGGTGGGACCCGATTCCAACAAGTGGCTTGGAGCCATGAAATCCGAAATAGAATCCATGTACGACAATCAAGTTTGGAACTTGGTTGATCCACTGATGGTGTCAAAACCATTGAGTGTAAATGGGTTTTTAAGAAAAGGCCGATATGGATGGAAATGTTCACATCTATAAGGCGCGATTGGTGGCGAAAGGTTTTAAACAGATTCAAGGAGTTGATTATGATGAAACCTTCTCGCTCGTCGCAATGCTTAAATCTATTCGGATTATCCTAGCGATTGCTGCATATTTCGATTATGAGATATGGCAGATGGATGTCAAAACGGCTTTCCTAAATGGAAACCTAAGCGAGGATGTATACATGATACAACCTCGGGGTTTTGTCGATCCAGAATCGCTGGAAAGATATGCAAGCTACGTAAATCCATTTTTGGATTGAAGCAAGCATCTCGGAGTTGGAATATTCGTTTTGATGAAGTAATCAAAGGGTTTGGTTTCATCAAAAACGAAGAAGAGGCCTGTGTTTACAAAAAGGTCAGTGGGAGCACAATTGTATTTCTAATCTTTTATGTGGATGACATATTACGATTGGAAATGATATCCCTATGCTAGAAACCGTCAAGTCTTCATTGAAAAATAGTTTTTCCATGAAAGACTTAGGGGAGGCAACATACATATTGGGCATTCGGATCTATAGAGATAGATCCAAGAGGCTAATTGGATTAAGCCAAAGTACATACATTGACAAGGTGTTGAAAAGGTTCAACATGCATGATTCCAAGAAAGGTTTCTTGCCCATGTCACATGGCATTAATCTTAGCAAGAATCGGTGTCCTCGGACACATGATGAGCGGAATAAGATGGGTATGGTTCCATATGCTTCGGCAATTGGATCCATCATGTATGCCATGCTTTGTACACGCCCGCATGTCTCGTACGCTTTGAGTGCTACGAGCAGATACGCCGATCCAGTGAAGGTCACTGGATCCGTAAAGAATATCCTTAAGTACTTGAGAAGAACTAAGGATATGTTCCTAGTCTATGGAGGTGAAGAAGAGCTCGTTGTAAGTGGTTACACCGATGCTAGCTTCCAAACAGGACAAGGATGATTATAGATCGCAATGCGGGTTCGTGTTCCCCGAACGGAGGCGCATCACTGGAAGAGTTCCAAGCGGGATACCGTTGCTGATTCTACAACGGAGGCCGAGTACATTGCTGCTTCGGAAGCTGCAAAGGAGGCTGTTTGGATCAAGAAATTCGTTTCGAGCTTGGTGTGATGACTAGTACGACTGGTCCAATGTCTCTCTATTGTGATAATAGTGGAGCCATTGCGCAAGCCAAGGAGCCGAGGTCACATCGAAGTCCAAACACATACTTCGGCGATATCATCTCATCCGCGAGATAGTGGACAGAGGTGATGTCAAGATATGCAAAGTGCACACGGATCTCAACATAGCCGATCCGCCGACAAAACCTCTCCCTCGGCCGAAGCATGAGGCGCACACAAGAGCAATGGGTATTAGATACTTACATGATTGACTCTAGTGCAAGTGGGAGATTGTTAGTGATATGCCCTAGAGGCAACATGGAGATGTTGAATATCACGTCAATGTTTATGTATAAATGAATAAAGTGTTATTCGGTTCCATGAAATAGACATCTTGTATTGATCAATAAGTACGTGACTTATTTATGAGACTCTATATGTATGAATCTATTTCTAAACGATCCTCGATCATATGTCATATTGTTGGAACAAATATGATTCTAAGATCGGCATGTTTATTGATTGATGATCATGTCTCATAGATCATGGGTATGGAGATACCAAATCAATAAACATGGACATATGTGTTAGAGAACGCATTGTTGGATAGACCCACCATGAGACACTACAGGAATTAATGTGCCATTAGTTGGTCTCGGGTAGTGTTGGTACAAAGTCCTTAGACCTGAGATCACCATGGATTCCAACATGTGTAGTAGCCTACTTTGGGACTACCAAACGCTATTCCGTAATCGGGTAGTTATAAAGGTAGTTTTCGGGTTTGCTATGAAACATGGAGTGGGATGTGAGTGATCAAGATGGAATTTGCCCCTCCTTTGGAGAGATATCTCTGGGCCCTCGAGGTAATGGATTATGGAAATGCATGGCCATGCTAAGTTGATTGAGGAGTCAATCAACGGACGGATAATCCAATACGGTTCGAGTGAATGGTTAAGCTATTGAAGGGATGGCACACATCTTGCCTATAGCTTAACCGGTATCGTGAGGCAAAGGGATTTGTGTACACATTACAGGTTCGAGCCGATATTATATTCTTGTATACTATGGTGTCAATATGTGCTGCTAGGCGCCGTTGTTGACAGTTGGCTGAGTTGGACTCGAGCCGACGGTCGGCTAAGTTAGACTATAGCCGAAACCGAGTATACCCGAACCTACGGGTCGCACGCTTAAGGGGATAGAATAGATATTCGAGTTGGACTCGGATACGGCTCGATCGGATAGGGATCCGATCGGATAGAGTCCTATGGGCTTACGACGTATGGGCGGCCAACTCTATGAGATACGGATGAGATCCGATTCAAAATAGAGTCCTAATCGGCCACTAGTCCCGTCGGCCAACTCTATATAAAGGAGGGAGGGGTGGAGAGCTGCCACATGTCAATCGCATCGCGTGCAACGAAGTCGCCGAGATCAATCTCCACGGAAACCCTCCCCACCTTCGAGCCAAACCCTAGCCTTGCATCGCGTGCTAGCACACGGGTGTACGGCGTTCTGTCCCCGGACGTGTGGATACCGGTAGAGCGCTGCTACGTTGCGCGCTCTTGATCGGCTTCGTATCGGCTGCAATCGGAGCGATCGGCTGTGGTGGAATCGGCTGCGGTCGGGCGCATCGGAGCGAGGCGTGAGAACGCGGCCGGACGACTCGAATCGGCTGATTGGCGAATCGGCTGTCTCCGGGAATCGGCTATACTATTCCGGATCGGATTGCCCTGATTGGCTATTCCGCTGCACTCTACTCCAATTGGTAACGATCTATCGGCCCTTACTTGCAAGTGTTCCTGGTTTGCGCGGTTAAAAGTTTTTGTTTTCGGCTAGCGTAGCTTCCGCGTTACCCTTCAGCGTCTACACCAAGGACACCGTGGATGATCTGGATGGCAAATTGGGGCAAGGTTTTATGTCGGCCGACAAGTTTGAAGAGGTTGATATAGGTCTAGGAGATAGACCTTGGCCGACATACATTAGTAAAAACTTGTCTTCTCATTTTAGAACAAAGCTTATTGATTTACTAAAGGAATATAAAGATTGCTTTACTTTGGAATATTTTGAGATGCCTGGTCTCAGCCGATTGATTGTTGAAAATCGGCTCCCTATTAAGCCTGGGTATTAGCAATACAAACAGCCTCCCCGGAGGTTCAAAGCCGATATGTATGATGTGATTAAAGTCGAAATCACTCGGCTATATGATGCTGGTTTTATTCGGTCCTGCCAATACGCAGAATGGGTTTCTAACATAGTTCCAGTGATTAAGAAAAACAGCAAACTTAGGGTGTGCATCGACTTCAGAGATTTAAACAAGGTCACCCCTAAGGACGAATACCCTATGCCAATAGCCGACTTGCTAGTAGATGCAGCCTCTGGCCACAAAATAATAAGTTTTATGGATGCAATGCTAGATATAATCAGATCTTTATGGCCAAGGAAGACATTCACAAGACAGCTTTCAAGTGTCCAGGAAAAATCGGCTTGTATGAATGGGCCGTTATGACTTTTGATATGAAGAATGCTGCAGCTACATATCAAAGAGCCATGAATTACATTTTTCACGATTTAATCGGCTTCTTGGTAGAAATTTATATCGATGATGTGGTTGTTAAATCCAAGGAGGTCGACGATCATATAGCCGATTTAAGGAAAGTCTTAGAGAGGACAAGAAAGTATGGCTTGAAGATGAATCCTACCAAGTGTGCCTTTGGCATGTCGGCTAGCCAATTTTTGGGTTTTCTTGTTCACGAAAGGGGGATTGAGGTGACGCAAAGAAGCATCAATGCTATCAAAAGTATTCAGCCTCCACAGGACAAGAAACAGTTGTAGTCTTTGATCGGCAAAATTAACTTCATCAGGCACTTCATTACCAACTTATCTGAGAACATGGAGTCATTCACGCCTTTTCTATGGTTGAAAGCTGATCAAACGTTTACTTGGGGGGAAGAGCAACAGAAGGCTTTGGACAATATCAAGGATTATCTTAGCTCTCCTCCAGTATTGATCCCTCCACAAAAAGGGGTGCCTTTCAAGCTATATCTGTTAGCCGACAAGAAATCAATCGGCTCAGTTTTAATACAGGAGTTCGAAGGCAAGGAAAAAGCAATTTTTTATCTTAGTAGAAGATTTTTGGACGCAGAAACAAGATACTCTTCCGTGGAGAAGTTGTGCTTGTGCTTATATTTTTCATGTACGAAGTTGAGGCATTATTTGTTATCCAACGAGTGCACAATAGTTTGCAAAGCTGATGTAGTTAAATATATGTTGTCGGCTCTAGTTTTGAAAGGACGAGTTGGGAAGTGGATTTTTTCCTTGACGGAGTTCGACTTGAGATACCAAGTGCCCAAAGCAGTTAACGGGCAGGCCATAGCCGATTTTATCGTGGAACACAGAGACGACTCAGTCGGCTCAGTTGACATCATGCCTTGGACACTGACCTTTGATGGATCTATTTGCTCCAGTGGATGCGGTGTCGGCTTGGTAATCATTTCACCCAAGGGGCAAGTTTTGAATTTGTGTTTACAATTGCGCCTCATGTTACAAATAATTAGGCCAAATATGAAGCTGTCCTCAAAGGTTTGCAGTTACTAAAGGAAGTTGAAGCCGATGCTATTGAAATAATGGGCGATTCACTGTTGGTCATCAGCCAGTTGTCGGGGGAATATGAATGAAAAAATGACGCGCTGATGGTCTATTATCAAAAATGCCAAGAATTGTTAGATAGTTTTCGGCTACTTACTTTGAAGCATATCTCTAGATAGCAGAATTCGAAGGCAAACGATTTGGCTCAGGGAGCATCGAGCTACAAGCTGATGACAAAGGAAGTTGAAGTAGAAATGGCGACCATCTCAGCCGACGACTGGAGGTATGATGTTCACAGCTATTTACATAATCCTTCCCAGTCGGCTTCAAGGAAATTGCGCTACAAGGCTTTACGATATGTCTTACTCGACCAAGATAGGTGTGCTACTCAAATGCTTAAGTGCTGATCAAGCCAAAGTTGCTATAGGAGAAGTGCACGAAGGGATCTGTGGTACTCATCAATTGGCTCACAAAATGAAGTGGTTACTTCGAAGAGCTGAGTATTTTTTGCCAATTATGCTCGAAGATTGCTTCAATTATTACATGGGTTGTAAAGACTGTCAAAAGTTTGGAGCCATCCAGAGAGCACCAGCATCGGCTATGAATCCAATCATCAAGCCTTGGCCATTCGGAGAATGGGGAATCGACATGGTGTGACAGATTAATCCACCCTCGAGGAAAGGCCACAAGTTCATATTGGTGGCAACCGTTTATTTTACCAAGTGGATGGAAGCAATTCCTCTGAAGAAGGTTGAATCTAGGGATGCAATTGAGTTCATCAAAGAACATATCATTTATAGATTTGGTTTCCTTCAAACTATCACCACGGATCAAGGGTCTATCTTCGTCTCAGACGAGTTTGTTCAGTTTGCCGACGGCATGGGAATCAAGTTATTAAGTTCTTCACCATATTATGCTCAGGCTAATGGACAGGCTGAAGCCTCTAACAAAAGTTTGATCAAGTTGATAAAGAGAAAGATCTCTGAGTACCCGAAGCAATGGCATAGCCGATTGGCTGTATCACTCTGGGCTTATCGGATGGCCTTCATGGATCCATCCAAGTACCTCCTTACATATTAGTCTATGGACATGAAGCTATTTTGCCATGGGCGAACGTCATCGGCTCAAGGAGGGTTCAACTCCAAGATGAGTTAACAGCTGATGATTATTACAATCTGATGGTAGACGAATCAGAAGTTGTCAAGGATGCGTGCATTGGAAGAAGTGACCAGGGACAAAGACAGAATCGCTCGTCATTATAACAAGAAAGTTGTGCCCAAGTCTTTTGAAGAAGGCGAGATGGTCTGGAAGTTGATACTGTCGATTGGTACAAGAGATAACAAATTTGGCAAATGGTCGCCTAACTGGGAAGGGCCTTTCAAGATCTACAAGTGCGTCTCTAAAGGAGCTTACATGCTAGAAGGGATGGACGGAGAGGTGTTTGGAAGGGCTCTTAATGGCAAGTATTTGAAGAAATATTACCCCAGTGTTTGGATCAACTCATGATTTGGCTAAGTCCTTGCCGATCCATGCTAGCTGATGTGTTGTGCAATCATACACATCGCCTTTAGGACAATTTTACTACAAGTTTTTTCCTCTGATTTTCTCAAATCGGCCAAGCCTAGCCGACATGAGTTAGTTGGTGTTATCTTATAATTTTATCAATGCTGGAGACACCATTGAAAAAAATTAGGGGCATATATCATACAAAATTATGATTTCAAGACTCAAAAGATTTTTGGGACTTCAAGAATTGAAAGTTTTCGAGACAGTCAAGAGATCAAGGTTGAAACAATCGGCAGAAGAAAATATATTACAACATTCAAAACACAGTAGCTCGCCGATTACAAAAGTTGCATGTTACAAAGGGTGTTCAAAGTTGCTAACACTACCCCTATTACAAGAATTGATTCAATTGCTGATAAAGTCATTGATGGCTGATATTGCCTTATGCTTGATGTTCTCAACTCGACTGATCGTCTCGGTGTCGGCTGCATCAGTCCATAGAATTGGCTTCAGAGACTTTCCCAAATCTCCCAAGTACTGGATGGAAGATTTCACCTTGTTTCGTTGCTCCTCGATGGCCGTTGGGAGATCGGCTAGTTTCTTCTCCTCAGAAGCCAGTTCAGCTCTGCATTGATCCAGCCCGGCCATAAGTTCTGCTTCCCTTTTCTTCAGTTGCTCAATGTTGGATTGGGTAGCTGACGGTCCGACAGTTAGCTCATCTAACTTGGCCTTTTCACCAATGATGCCCCAACAGTTGTTCTCAATCATTGTCTCGAGACCGGCCCTGGCTTTCCCGTCAATCATCCATTGCATTGCCCTTTCTAGTTTGGGTCGGTATTGATCAATGTGGGCAGCTTGGAAGATTACATCAGCAATATTGTCTGGGAGCTGGCTCTCGATCTCTTCAAACCTGGCTTTTATTGGCCCGCAGTTGGTGACAAGGTAATCTAGTGGGCTATCCAGCCGATGAGCAATGTCCAAGGGTCTCTCTTTCAATGCGTCGGCTATAAGAGCTAGGGCCTAACTGGTGATCTCTTCTTCTTCACCGACGAATTCTCTGATGTCGAAGGAGAACACATCGGCTAGAGCCTGCAAGACCTCATTCTTGATTGATTAAGTATCAAGAGGATTAAATAGTCAGTCTGTTCTTAAAAGGATTACTCTCATCTTAGTCGTGGGAGCTGGTGTCGGTTCTTCTTCTTTGACATGGTGGCTACCCCTAGCCGATGGAGTACGCTCAGTTGATGCGTGAGGGGCAGCCGATGGAGAACGAGGGGGCTACACAGACAAGTGTTAGTTGAAATCGGCCAACCAACATAAAGAAGAAAGACAGGGTTTTGAGCTTACTGGTGAAGAATGGCGTGGTTGCCGATGGGCTAATCTTTTTGGCTGCAATCAAATGGTTTTGGTTAAGAATAGAAAGATTCAGGGCAAATTTAAATTACAAAAACTTCAGGATGTGTACCGGTTGAGGGTGAACAGGATGCTGGGGAGGAGATGGCGTTTGCTGAGTTTGATCATGAGCTGATGGGGTTCGCGCATACTTGCTCTAATGGCTGGACTCAGCTGCTGCCTCTTCGATAGCTTGGTCGATTTCTTCTTCAATGATTTCTTGATTAAGAGCTTCTTCAACACTCTGGTCCAAAGATGGCAAGCTATCAGCTAGAGTTGCTTTTTGCTTCTTTGTTTTTTCTTCTGAGCAGCCGATGGACCAGCAGCGGCTTGGCCCTTTTCCTGGACAGCGCCTCGTGAGTTTGGTCGTGCAAAAGTGTTGTTACGTTCGACGCATTGAAGCCGATGATAGATGCAGCGAGGCCTCCAGTTGGGATTCGCCTGGCGGCATATTGGATCTTGACCCCAGAGTTGCTCTCATGGGGGGAGAACAATCGGTTGTCTGTGAAAAAAAGAGGAGAGGTACTCACATCAGGGATCTACTCTGGAAGTAATGTGGTTAAGTACATGGAAGATGGTTGGTGGAAGATGTGTCTTTTCAATTCGACCCACCATCTATCAAAGGCTGAACTCCTCTTCAAGGCTAACTCTAGAGTGCCTATGCTGCCAAGAGGTGGGCTTTCAATGCTCACATCAGCCGATCTATCATTAGCCTTGAAGTTATTTCCCCTCTCGTTTGAATCTTGTCAGCATAATAGAATCCAATCGGCAATTGGCCAAGTCCGAGTTGTCTGGCGGCCAATGCAGGGTAATAAAATTCATATGACTTGACGATATTTCGGCCCTGGTGAATGCCGGTTGGGAGGATACAAGGGTTGATGGCTGTGGCAAAGATTTCCCTTGGTTTCGGATATTCTTATGAGTTCAGTTCATTGAAATTTAATTCAATGGGGAGCTCAAATTCCAGGCAGTTTCCATAGAAAAACCATGTCCGATTGCTCTTAGAAAATCCATCATAGAAAAATGTGAACCAATCGGCTAAGAGTTCATTTGATAGCTTGGACCCGGTTTGGATGGCAGCAGCTTCTCCAAAAGACATACACCTGCGTGTAGTCACTTCTTCTCCATCATCATCCTTAATCGGCTCCACTAAAGGTAATTTGGCATCGGCCAGATTGGGTCTTCCAGAAATTTTTTGCGTAAGGAGCATGAGCCAGAGTTGCAAAAACCACCAAGGGCCTCCAGTGCCTATAACTAAATCGGCTGCTATCTTGGCCGATGCTTGGTTCAAGGTGTAGTAAAGGTAGGCTAGGAGGAATTTGCCCAAGGAGATTTTTGTCTTGTTGACTAGGGTTTCGGCTACCACCCAATTTGCTATTGGACCACAACTAGAGCCACAGAAGACAAACTTTTCCAGCCACATCATTAGAAAGGCTGTGTGTTCTCTAGGGCTGGCCGATCCAGTCCCCAAGTTCATACTGACATATCCATTTTAGCATCCAATGGCTTTTGTCTTGAAAGAGTATTGACCTTTGTTGTCTTCCCGATTGGTGTTAGCCGATGATAAAACGTCTAAACCAGTTATCATGAAGACATCGACTAGTGTGGGGGTCATTGGTCCTTGCTGGAAGAGAAAAGAGTTGAATGTGTTTTTCCAAAAATAACATGCAGCTGATGTGAGAGGTTCATCTTTTGGCTGATCAGCTATTGAGAGTGCCAGACATTGGGCGATTCCCACTTCTTCCTAGTGACTTTGTTTGCTGGCTTCTATTCTCTTGTATCAAGTCGGCCAGGATTTAACAGTAGAAGGCCAAGACTTAAAGGTTCCGTTCCAAGGCGCCCAGCTAGGGTTTTGAATCCTATAAGGTATTTTATTTGTTTTGGCATTAATGATATCCGTGGGATCTGTGTTGCCGATAGGCCCTAAGTAGTATCTATTGTCATTGATCAAACTGGGGATAACTACTTGGTGAGCAAGATGCTAGAATTGAAAAGGAGGAATGAAATCAATGTCATTTAGGCCTGGGATTCGAATTTACAGCTATGAACAGAAAAAGAAAAAATTAGCCGATGGGGCGTAGCTCGGCAAACTCGGAGGGAGGACCAGAGGGGGCAGTGAAGGCCGCCATTAGTTTGATTCTAATCGTCGGAGGAAGGCAGTCGCTGCGGTGGAGTCGAGTGTGCCAGGAAATCGCTGGGGAATTCGAGAGCATTTTCTAGCTAGGGCTTTTGGGACGCAAAGATGACGACGTGAGTTTGTTCGGTGCAGGAGGGGCGTTATTTGAAGAGTTTTCGTAACGTCCGAAACAAACTCGACCTAGGTTTTCTCCAAGGATAGGATTGCTCAAAATCCACAACATTATCAATATCGCGGACTTGGGGGCATGTGCTAACAATCAAATTTGGTAAGCAAATCCCGAGTTTGAGGCAAGGATTGAAGCGGAATCAAAGAAATGCACGGTCCTCGGAGACAGCAGTTACATCGGCTGAGTCCGAATCGGCTAAGGAGCCAGTCGGCTGAGTCCGAGTCGGACTAGGATAGCCGATAGCCGATTCCGATTGGAAATAGAAGATGGACCAATCCCGGAAAGGAAAGCGTGAACAAAATCATTGGATTCGGTTTCCAAATGCTTTGAATATATTGTCATCTACGGATAATGTCCTACAATGGCAATTGTATCTTTAAATTAGGATATTTTTGTATGGTTTCCTTATAGATAATGTCGGTTTGTTTGAATATTTGTAATCCAATATGTAATGGGAATCGTGTCTGTTATGGGCCATTGTATATCCAGGTATAGATATGACCCAAGATCATGTAATTAAACAACACAACTCAATACAATCTCAGCGCATCGCCACCCTTTTGTTTTACTTTCAATTTCGACAAGTTCTTGCCTCGTCTTTGGGCTGCATCGGGTTTCGATCTCCAAACAAGGTAATCTCTTGTTACAAGCAGTTTGTGCTATCGGGGTTAGTGCTTCCGTCATCATGACACTCTGATCTTGCTGGCACAAATTGCTTAATTTATCATATACGACATATAATCTCGATCAATGTCTAGATCTATTTCGTGATTGGCTAACATCTCCTTGAAGACAATAGCCGATGGAGTTAGATCCAGGGGTTGATTCAAGTTATATGGCGTATCCACCATTAATATTAGCTTATATAGATCCCATGCTTCTCTTTGTACTTAATGCTGCATCAATCTGATCTTTTAAGTCTCTTTTAGAATCGTACAGATCTATTCGACTCAATCATTATTATTAGAGATAACACCGGGGTTTTAGCCAGTCTTATCTGTTTTAGCCATCTTTTATGTATTATTACTATTAGATGTGTTAAAACCGCCTTTATATCAAGATTTTAATCTATTTTAAATATACTAAGCCTGGTATCAATCCGTAAAGTCATATTAACAGCCGATTGATCTTGATTTAGTGTATTTAGTTCAGGTTAATATCTTCATATAAAACATATCAGAGTATTAGCCGATTTACATTAGATCCGCGACATCAGCTAAGCTATAAATATATATATATATATAATTATTGTTCTAATGTGTTTTTAGATATAAGTGATTTATAGTCTCGGTATACTACCGATCTATCCCAATCACTTAATCTAAATGCGGTTTGGAATAGTAATTATGTATTATGGATATCTATAGCCGATCGAGTAGGATCTAATTATAATTTAACTGTCTATTCTTTGTTCTTGTTCGTTACAGGATCAAACTAACTGGCACGCCCTGCAAATCACCAAAGGGGATCCAATTTGGACCTGCATTAGAGTTAAGGATATCTCTCAGGCCAGTGCATGGGAAATTTCTCATCAACAAACAGGTGATGATAACGGAGGAGTAAGTAAAGGCAAGGAGGATACTGGGAAGAATGGACCGATCAATCTTCAGATTCTTCATTGGTATCATTGTCTGTCGCATTCTGCATTAGAGCGTCATCTATGAGCTCCCCATGAGACACACCACAGACAATCCCCCAGCCTTGCAGCACCGGGAGCTGCACCGGTCCCTCCTGCCCTGTGGTCTCATCAATCTGCACCACCGCAATCTTCCTCTTCTTGGTGGGGTTGCCATCCAATTTAACTATCGCACAGAAGAAACCATTGGGATTAGAGTTCCTTCTAGAACTGTGTCTCCCGCTAGCAGAGACTGTATTAGGGAGAGCAAGATTAGATTTATCGGATGGCAGCTTGTTCTTTTGACCTCAGAGGAAAGATGGGCTGGAGCTATCCAGAATCCCCTGAGCAGCAGGACATGGGGGGATATCTACCAAGGGAGCCTAGTCGGACAGAATGATGGCCAGCTTTCTCCTGCGGGCTTCCCTCAAACATCTGTCCACCACCGGTCAAAGCTGCAGGGCAATAGCATGTGGAACTGGGTTCCAAGGCACAATCTCCAGCCCATGGACTGCACGTGCAGCCTGCTGCTCATCAGATGGAACCAGATTGCTGCTAATGAGTATGGGTAGGGTTGGTGGCAGGCCAATTGGTAGAACCTTATTGGGCAAGTCCCTCCTTCCATAAAAACTGATGTTTACACATCTGGCTTGAACAGCATGAAAGCGAGCCTCCTCTTCGTGCAACATCGGGGAGCTTGCCTCGCTTGAGGAGGAACTATCCTCCTCTTCATTCAATGACTTAACTAGGTCCTTCAACGGTATATCTGGCCCATGGGTTCTGAGATACTCCATTGAAGAGGCGATAGGTCTAAGTCGATGTAGTGCTGACGCACATGAGGGTGTTCCGGAATTTGTGGATCCCAGGTTGGGCAATCATCCCCCTCCACATCCACCTCCCAATCATTAGCATTTTGCTGCTGCTACTGCTGCTCCTGTTCTTCCTGCTGATGTTGCTAAGGAATGATTTGGTCTTGGTACTGAAAGTGGTGTTCTTGATGAGGGTTTCCACCCATGAACCCTAGGTGCTCTGCCACGCCTTGATGCTCATGTTGCCAGTTAGGTTCCTATGGCTCTGGGCCAACTACAACCGGTCCATTCTCGAGGTGCGCAACCCCATCGTGAGGTACTAGGTCCTCGTCGACGGGGAACTGATTTGGGAATTGACCATTGATGACATAGACCGGTACCAACCCATCAGATACTAACCCGCTTGAAATCACTATGCTCCTCGGGACTCTGTCTGGACTTAGCAGCAGAGTGCGAACAAGAATCCTGGACTTGTTTGCATCACTATAGCAATCCAACATCCTGCCAAAAGAGGAAACTGATACGGGAATTGACCATTGAGGATACAGAACGGTACTGACCAAGATCTACCCAACTCATCAGATACTGACTCGCTTGAAATCACTATATTCCTCGAGACTCTGTCTGGACTTAGGAGCAGAGTGCGGATAAGAATCCTGGACTTGTTAGGATCGCTATACCATTCCAACATCCTGCCAAAAGAGGAAACTGTCGCCTTGATGTAGACATCATTTTGATAGTCCAGCGAAAAAGCCAAAAACATGGTCCAACACACTCTAGGGTAAGTACAGGATCTCAAGTTGATTCCTTCATCATGCTTGATCACCCTTATGATGTGATCGTGGCCCGGCTGATAAGGTGAGTTGCACACCAATCTGTCCCTTTGAACTACCTTGCATAATCTAATCAGCCCAAGGCCTAGAGGGGAGAGGTCAGCGTCCTCAATACGAACCTGCTGATCTTCCTCAAGGAAATAGGAAACATCAACGAGAGCTAGGTGGAGCTGGTTGTCATCCTGTGGCATCGGCTCTAGCGAGACGATGGAATACTCCTCGTGTCCATGTGGCGGTTCCCTCCAAGCGCAACCCTGCTGCACGCAGGACGCTCCCAACCATGTTCGACCTGCAGGTCACCGGTGAGAAAGGGCCTGTGGTTAACCGGAAAGTTGGCCATGGAAGAACCAACAGAATATAAGATGACGTCGGGCGGTGGAAGATAGGCAGGTTTTCCTTGGAGGTTGGAAGCAGGTTTGGGCGGAAGAACATGTTGAGATTGAGATTGTTGCGGAGAAAGTGGGTGGATAGCAAAGAGTTCCTCTTCTTTGTTGCGGAGGAGGAGGGGGGCGGGAATTGAGGGCGTTAGTTTGTTTCCAAGTTTCATCATTTGGACTCCAGAGCATGCTGGGCTTGACACGAGTCACTCGCTTGACGAAGTGGGTGCGAGTAGTTGGCAAGGATGATTTCGGCTGCCACACCAAGCGGGGGATGGAGCGAGTACGTGACAAGCAACGGTTGGAAGTGTGGCCAAATTTGAACAGCGACGGCAACGGGTTCTCCCTGGGCAATTAAAGCCAACGTGACCTAGATTGAGATAGGAGGAACAAAGCAAAAAAACCAGGGATTTGGAAGGGGAAGAACGAGCCATCAAAGATTTTTGGAACAGCCGGATTGGTGCTGCACGCGGTGCCTTGAATGCGTTTACGGCTCTGTGACACGAGAAACCGTTTCAAGCATGGGCGAAGAACCAGCCCTCCTTCTTATTCGTTCTTGGATCAAGGCAGAATTACCAAAGACCAAATTGGCATAGAGCGGGCCAAAATCTTCTCTATGGGGAACCAAAAAAGCACCAAAGGATATCAGATTTTTCATGGCAGGTTTTTTTATCAGAGAAAGAATCAGGTCTTTAGCGAAAGAAACTTTCTTAGCGGTTTTGAGAGCTTTCTTTCTTGAGCTTTTGGAGATGACCTTAATCCATTCTTTTTGTGCTCAATCTCCAAAAGACATTTCTCACACTCCCAGTGAGGAGTGCCATTCTTCCACGAATGGAAGTAGCAGTCAAACATATCAGTGGTAACACGGCGAAGCTTGTAAATATGAGAGCCAACATGTTAGAACACCAAGAACCAAAAATGGTTATTGCCCAGGAACGTAACATCAAAGTCAGAAACTTTGCCACCAAAGCAAGATTGAAGAGCCAAAGAAACTGAATCTTCAGAGAGGCGAAACAGGAAGCGACGAAAAGTGACAAGCAAGAAGAAAGAGCCCGTGGGCGAAGGCAGCGGGTGGTGTACCGGAGATTTGAAGAGCTGGCGAACCTCGTCTTGAAAAGTCAGGCTCCGTTTAAAATCAAGCATGTCTGCAAGATCCGAGGAAGATCCCATTGCCAGCCAAGGAAGGACAAGTAGGCCCTTGAGTTTGTCAACCTCAGCATCAGCGAAAGGAGAGAAGGTGCTACGGCGGCCATGGCGTACGGTGGAGGCAGCATGGTGGTGGTGTGCAAACTCCATCTCTTTATTTTTATCTTTACCTACTTAAAAGATCTATAGTATTTTTGTCGTCCTACTTGACATACCGCGTACCACATGGAAGCATACCACGTGACGTCAACCATGCCCGAATCCAATTGCATGAAAATGGAAAATAAAAAAACCTAATCTAACTTACCTCACAACCAAAGTCACTACTGAAGAAGTGGTCGTTGATCCATATGCCAAAATCCACAATAGTCTCGGAGCCAATAGGAACCGAGACTAGAAAACATTTTTAGTCCCGGTTAAAAAAGGCAACGACTCTTTATGATCTTTAGTCCTGCCTGGTAACATCAACCGGGAGTAAAGGTTTATGTTACCAGCCTTCGTAAATGATCTTTAGTCCCTACTAGTAACACCAACCGGGACTAAAGTTAAGGTGTTTTTTATACTTCTTTTTCCTGCTCCAGCTCGAGCCATTATACGAAGGTTTGCTGGAAGAAGGGAGGTGCTGCCAAAATTTTTTGTAAAATTGTTTTGGTGATAATATACAAATCGGAGGTATCTACAAGGTTAGCAACTTCATCCTTTGTTGGTCTATACTTATCATATTATATTTCTAGGTATATTTCTATACATTTTTATCTCTAAATAGGTATGATGAGAGAGGAAATTTGTTTGGGGAAAATTATTTTACTTATTAAAATTAGCAACTCCATCCTCTACAATACTGATGTATAGTTAGCATATTATATTTGTAGGTATATTTATATATACTTTTATCTCTAAAAAGGTTTATGAAAAATGACGAGAGAGAAATTTGTTTAGGAAAAATTATTTTATTTTTTAAAATTAGAAACTCCATCCTCTAATGATGTATGCTTAGCATATTACATTTGTAGGAATATTTCTATATATTTTTATCTCCAAAAAAATTATGGAAAATGATAAGAGAAAATTTGTTTGGGGAAAATTATGTTATTTTTTAAAATTAGAAACTTGTGGATAAAAATGTTATAAAATATATGACAAAAAAATATAGAAAATATATGAGAAAACTAAGGTAGTTTAAAAATCGTTAAAATAGTTACAAATAAGTACACCGCGTACATTAAGTACAATAATTCTAAATTTTATCAAGTACAATATACATTACATATGTGGGATTATTATATATTAAGTACAATCGTGGATTTTTCTTACGATTGTTGTGCATTTCATGTAGACGGATCGAAAATGCATGTACACTACGGACCGACGGTCGACAGAGTTTATTTAAGGCGTGCATTATTTTTTGAGTGTGGCCAATGCCAACAAGCATAAGGGTTTTATACGTTGTCAATGCAAAAATTACAAAAACCAGAAGGAGTATTCTACATCAAGAATTATTCATGCACACTTGTTTCAGTCGAGATTCATGTCTCACTGCAATTGTTGGACATCGCACGGAGAGGTAGGGGTTGCAATGGAAGATGATGAAGAACAAGATGACAACATTCCGGACTATGGACAATACGGTGGATTTGAAGAAAATACAACAGGCGAGGCAGACGGGGATGTTGAAGGTAACGACCGGTGCCGATGGTCTTGGTTAGATGTTGCGCGACGTACAGGAGGACTGCGAAGGTGAAAAGGAGATGCAAAAATTAGAGTGTATGTTGGTGGACCACATAACGTCCTTGTACCCAGATTGCGAACAGGGGCACAAAAAGTTGGGTACCACACTAGAATTCTTGTAATGGAAGGCCAAAAATGGTGTCAGTGACAAGGTATCTGGCAAGTTATTAAAACTCATGAAGAACATTCTTCCGGAGGGAAACGAATTGCCAAAATCAACATAGAAGCTAAGAAGTTAGTTTGCCCTCTAGGACTGGAGGTAATGAAGATATATGCATGTTCGAACGATTGTATCATCTATCATGATGCCGATTATTATTCAAGGCCCAAAACAACCAGGTAACGACATTGATGTGTACGTGAGACCATTGATGAAAGATCTGAAACTGCTATTGAAGAAAGAAGGTGTCCCCGTGTGGGATGAGGACAAATAGGAGCAGTTTGACCTACGAGTGTTGTTGTTCGTAACCATCAATGATTGGCCTGCACTTAGCAACCTATCCGGACAGTCAAACAAGGGGTACAAGGCTTGCACCCATTGTATGGATGAAACCAAAAGTACATATCTGAAACAATGTTAGAAGGTTGTGTACATGGGCCACCGTCCCTTTCTTGTTGCAAGCCACCCTGTCCGGTAGAATGGCAAACATTTTGAATAGAAGGCAAACCACCGTACTAAGCCAAAACATCGTAACAGAAAGGTTGTGTTTGCCATGGTGAAAGACCTGAATGTAGTATTTGGAAAGGGACCTGGTAGCCAACCTATAGCAAGTGAAGATGGTCATGCGGCGATGTGGAAGAAGTATATTTTTTGGGAGTTACTCTATTGGGAAGTATTGGACGTCCGCCACGCAATCGACGTGATGCACCTCACTAAGAACCTTTGCATCAACCTGTTGGGCTTCCTATGTGTATATGGAAAGTCGAAAGATACACTTGAGGTACGTATGATCTCAAGCATATGGAACAACGCGACGGCCTTCACCCGGAACCAAAGGAGAAAGGAAACCATTACTTGAGTCCAGTTAGTTACACTCTAAGCAAAGCAGAGAAGGAAAGCATGTTTAAATGCCTAGAGAGCATCAAGGTACCATTTGGATACTCCTCGAATATAAAGGGAATAATAAGCATGAAGGAGAAGAAGTTCAAAAACCTAAAGCTCATGACTGCCACTTGCTGATGACACAACTGCTTCCTGTTATAATTTGAGGTATCCTTCCTGATAATGTCTGGGCAACAATAAAAAAGCTATGTGCTTTTTTGAATGCAATTTCACAGATGATCATCAATCTAGACAGACTAGAAGCCCTTTCAAAATGATGTGGTGTAATGTCTTGTTAGCTTTGAGATGATCTTTCCACCTTCCTTCTTCACTATCATGACACATCTTCTATGTCACCATGTCAAAGAGATCTGTATCCTCGGTCATGTATTCCTACACAACATGTTCCCTTTCAAGCTATACATGGGTGTTCTAAAGATCACCAAGGGGTATGGAACATAGGAGGTCATTGAGTTTTGCGTAGACTTTATTGAAGACCTTCGTCCAAACAGGGTGCCCGAATCAAGCCATGAAGGGAGACTACGGGAAAAGGGGACTCTTGGCAGGAAAACAATAATGACCGTAGACAATGATTTATTTCGTAAAGCACATTTCACGTTTTTGTAACAATCTTCGTTGGTGGCTCCTTACATTGAGGAGCACTTGGCGATTGTTCGCTCCAAAAACATCGTAATACTGATGCCTGGATTACACGCCATCACATTGTTACTTTCCCTGCTCGGCTGCGACAACATCTCATGGGCAACCGGATGATTGACCAACAACTAGCTTTCTTGGCAAGAGGACCATCTTGCTCGATCACGAAATTCCAGGCATATGAAATTAATGGGTATACATTTTACACATGAGCCCAAGATAGAAAGAGCATGAACCAGAACAGTGTTGTTCACATTGATGCCATGAGATACGATGATACTGTTAGTGATATGCCCTAGAGGCAACATGGAGATGTTGGATATCACAATCAATGTTTATGTATTAATGAATAAAGTGTTATTCAGTTCCATGAAATAGAGATCTTGTATTGATCAATAAGTACGTGACTTATTTATGAGACTCTTTATGTATGACTCTATTTCTAAACGATCCCTGATCATATGTCATATTGTTGGAACAAATATGATTCTAAGATCAGCATGTTTATTGATTGATGATCATGTCTCATAGATCATGGGTATGGAGATACCAAATCAATAAACATGGACACATGTGTTGGAGAAGACATTGTTGGATAGACCCACCATGAGACACTACAAGAATTAATGTGCCATTAGTTGGTCTCAGGTAGTATTGGTACAAAGTCCTTAGACGTGAAATCACCATGGATTCCAACATGTGTAGTAGCCTACTTTGGGACTACCAAACGCTGTTCCGTAACTGGGTAGTTATAAAGGTAGTTTTTGAAGGGTTACGCAGAAGCTACGCTAGCCGAAAACAAAAATTTTCTATCGCGCAAACCAGGAACACTTGCAAGTAAGGGCCGATAGATCGTTACCGATTGGAGTGTGCAGCGGAAACAGCCAATCGGGGCTATCCGATCGGGAACAGTGTAGCCGATTCTCGCAAGCCGACACCGATACCCGGGACAGCCGATTCGCCAATCAGCCGATTCGCGAGATGCCGTAGCCGATCCGAAGCCGATCAACAGCGCGGAACGTAGCAGCGCCTCTACCGGTATCCACACGTCCGGGGACAAAACGCCGAACACCCGTGTGCTAGCACGCGATGCAATTGACATGCCGCAGCTCTCCACCCCTCCCTCCTTTATATAGAGTTGGCCAACTGGGACTAGTGGCCGATTAGGACTCTATTTTGAATCGGATCTCATCCGTATCTCATAGAGTTGGCCGCCCACACGTCGTAAGCCCATAGGACTCTATCCGATCGGATCCCTATCCGATCGAGCCGTATCCGAGTCCAACTCGAATGCCTGTTCTTATCCCCTTAAGCGTGCGACCACGTAGGTTCAGGTATACTCGGTTTCGGCTATAGTCTAACTTAGCCGATCGTCGGCTCGAGTCTAACTCAGCCGACCTGTCAACAGCGGCGCCTAGCAGCACATATTGACACCATAGTATACAAGAATAATATCGGCTCTGAACCTGTAATGTGTACACAAATCCCTTTGACTCATGATACCGGTTAAGGTAGGCAAGATGTGTGCCATCCCTTCAATAGCTTAACCATTCACTCGAACCGTATTGGATTATCGTCATTTGATTGACTCCTCAATCAACTTAGCATGGCCATGCATTTCCATAATCCATTACCTCGAGGGCCCAGAGATATCTCTCCAAAGGAGGGGCAAATTCCATCTAGATCACTCACATCCCACTCCATGTTTCATAGCAAACCCGAAAACTACCTTTATAACTACCCGATTACGGAATAGCGTTTGGTAGTCCCAAAGTAGGCTACTACACATGTTGGAATCCATGGTTATCTCAGGTCTAAGGACTTTGTACCAACACTACGAGACCAACTAATGGCACATTAATTCTGTAGTGTCTCATGGTGGGTCTATCCAACAATGTGTTCTCCAACACATGTGTCCATGTTTATTGATTTGGTATCTCCATACCCATGATCTATGAGACATGATCATCAATCAATAAACATGCCGATCTTAGAATCATATTTGTTCCAACAATATGGCATATGATCAGGGATCGTTTAGAAATAGATTCATACATAAAGAGTCTCATAAATAAGTCACGTACTTATTGATCAATACAAGATGTCTATTTCATTGAACTGAATAACACTTTATTCATAAATACATAAACATTGACGTGATATCCAACATCTCCATGTTGCCTCTAGGGCATATCACTAACAATCTCCCACTTGCACTAGAGTCAATCATGTAAGTATCTAATACCCATTGCTCTTGTGTGCGCCTCATGCTTCTGCTGAGGAGAGGTTTTGTCAGCGGATCGGCTATGTTGAGATCCGTGTGCACTTTGCATATCTTGACATCACCTCTGTCCACAATCTCGCGGATGAGATGATATCGCCGAAGTATGTGTTTGGACTTCTGATGTGACCTCGGCTCCTTGGCTTGCGCAATGGCTCCACTATTGTCACAGTAGAGAGACATTGGACCAGTCGTACTAGTCATCACACCAAGCTCGAAACGAATTTCTTGATCCAAACAGCCTCCTTTGCGGCTTCGAAGAGGCAATGTACTCGGCCTCCGTTGTAGAATCGCGACGGTATCCCGCTTGGAACTCTTCCAGTGGCTGCGCCTCCGTTCGAGCGAAACACGAACCCAGTTGCGATCTATAATCATCCTTGTCCGTTTGGAAGCTAGCATCGGTGTAACCACTTACAACGAGCTCTTCTTCACCTCCATAGACTAGAAACATATCCTTAGTTCTTCTCAAGTACTTAAGGATATTCTTTACTGCATCCAGTGACATTCACTGGATCTAACTAGTATCTACTCGTAGCACTCAAAGCATACGAGACATGCAGGCGTGTACAAAGCATGGCATACATGATGGATCCAATTGCCGAAGCATATGGAACCATACCCATCTTATTCCGCTCATCATGTGTCGAGGACACGATTCTTGCTAAGATTAATGCCATGTGACATGGGCAAGAAACCTTTCTTGGAATCATGCATGTTGAACCTTTTCAACACCTTGTCAATGTATGTACTTTGGCTTAATCCAATTAGCCTCTTGGATCTATCTCTATAGATCCGAATGCTAATATATATCTTTGCCTCCCTAAGTCTTTCATGGAAAAACTATTTTTCAATGAAGACTTGACGGATTCAAGCATAGGGATATCATTTCCAATCGGTAATATGTCATCCACATATAAGATTAGAAATATAATTGCGCTCCCACTGACCTTTTTGTAAACACAGGCCTCTTCTTCATTTTTGATGAAACCAAACCCTTTGATTACTTCATCAAAACGAATATTCCAACTCCGAGATGCTTGCTTCAATCCATAAATGGATTTACGTAGCTTGCATATCTTTCCGAGCGATTCTGGATCGACAAAACCCGAGGTTGTATCATGTATACATCCTCGCTTAGGTTTCCATTTAGGAAAGCCGTTTTGACATCCATCTGCCATATCTCATAATCGAAATATGCAGCAATCGCTAGGATAATCCGAATAGATTTAAGCATTGCGACGGGCGAGAAGGTTTCATCATAATCAACTCCTTGAATCTGTTTAAAACCTTTCGCCACCAATCGCGCCTTATAGATGTGAACATTTCCATCCATATCGGCCTTTTCTTAAAAACCCATTTACACTCAATGGTTTTGACACCATCAGAGTAGATCAACCAAGTTCCAAACTTGATTGTTGTACATGGATTCTATTTCGGATTTCATGGCTCCAAGCCACTTGTTGGAATCGGGTCCCACCATCGCTTCCTCATAGGTCTTAGGTTCATCGTTGTCCAACAACAATATATCACGTTGTTCCGCACTGTGTACATCGTGGCGCACGACGTGATCTTTCGACCTCAGTGGGGCTGGTGTATCTACAAGCGGTGGCGCAACACTTTGTTCCTCCTATTGTGGTTACGTGTCGCTGAAACGTTTTCGGTGTTTCTTGAACTTCTTCAAGATGCACCCTGCTCCCACTAACCCTTCTTGAAAGAAACTCTTTCTCCAAGAAGACACCATGTCGGGCGACAAACACTTTGCCTTGTTCCCGATTATAAAAGTAATATCCCTTAGTTTCCTTAGGATATCCCACAAAGAAGCACTTGTCGATTTGGGTGTGAGCTTGTCGATTGTAAACGTTTTACATAAGCCTCACATCCCCAAATTTTTAGAAAAGACAAACTAGGGGTTGCCCTGTCCATATCTCATATGGTGTCTTTTCAACGACTTAGGTGGAACTCTATTTAGTGTGAGCGCAGTTGTTTCAAGAGCATATCCCCGAAGGATAACGGAAGATCACTTTGGCTCATCATCGACCGCACCATGTCCAACAAGGTGCGATTTCTCCGTTCGGACACTCCGTTCCATTGTGGAGTTCTGGCGGAGTCAGCTGTGGAACAATTCGACAATCTTTCGAGATGATTACTAAACTCTTGGCTCAAGTATTCCCTCCACGATCGATCGTAGAAACTTGATTGTTTTTCCTAAATGATTACGTACTTCATTCTGGAATTCTTTGAACTTTTCAAAGGATTCGGACTTATGCCTCATTAAGTAGATATAGCCATATCTACTAAAGTCATCGGTAAAGGTAATGAAGCGATAACCACCTCGACCGTTGAGCTCATTGGTCCACATACATCGGTATGTACGAGTGCCAACAAGTCACTTGCTCTTTCACTGTGTCCCGTGAAAGGTGCCTTTGTCATCTTACCAAGTAAACAAGACTCACATGTCTCAAATGATTCAAAATCAAAAGAGTGAAGCAGTCCATCCTTATGGAGCTTCTCCATGCGTTTCTTATTTATATGGCCTAAGCGACAATGCCGGATAAACGTGGGGTTTATATCATTAGAGAGTTGCCTTTACGTATTAATGTTATAGATGGGAGACGCTTCAAGATTCAAAACGTATAATCCATTCACCAATGGAGCATGAAAATAGAACATATCTCGAGATATATTGAACAACCATTGTTCATGATCTAAAATCATAACCTTCCGCTTGCAAACATGAAGCGGAAATAACGTTTTGACATAGTGTTGGAACACAATAACAATTATTTAATTCCAAAACTAATCCTGAAGGTAGATGAAGTGGTGCTGTGCCGACGGCAAGCGTAGCAACGCTTGCTCCATTGCCGACGCGCGGTTCACCTCGCCCCTTCTCAATCCTCTACTTCTTCTCATTCCCACGATTTGCAAATATGAGCTACGATCCGGTATCAAATACCCAAGAGTCGAGGTGAAGTAGCAAGATTAATGTCTATAACATTAATACCTGAAGCGAAGTCGTACTTTGCTTCTTTTTGAGATCCTCCATGTACTTCTTGCGGTTCCTCTTCCAGTGGCTGTCTCCTTGCAATAGAAGCAAACGGCATCGATGCCGCCGACCCCTTCTTGCCCTTCTTTGCATTGGAGGCACTCGCGATCTCATCGGGAGTTAACTTCCTCTTGGTGCAAAGCTTCTTGATAGGTGGTTTGCGCTTAGCCTTCTGCATCATCATCACATGATGACCGTTTTTCGGATACTCTCCTCATTTGTCTTTAGCATCCCATGCAATTCAGCCAAGGTCCTATCCATATTGTTCATGTGATAATTTAATATGAATGGCTCGAAGCTCGGAGGGAGCGGCGGAGAATCACATCGGTAGCCAACTCTTGGCTAAGGGAAAACCTAGTTTTTCCGGACTCTCAATGTAACCAATCATTTTTATCACATGCGGACTGACGGGATTCCCTTCAACAAGCCTGCACGCAAACAAACATATCACATATGAAAGCAAGAAGAATAGCATATAGTGAAATAGTATGGCCCCCTTCACATGGTGATCTCCATCTCCATGCCGGTGTCTGAGGATCTCCATCTTCATCACCGTTCTTTCGAGTGCCGAATGCTTGATTTCTTCAAACTAAGCTACTACTATAGAAGCTCTAATTGAAGATTACATCGACTCGCAGGTCGTGAAAGATTATTACAAGCATTGCACGTATGAAAGAATATTACAGGGATTGCACATATGAAAGAATATTACATGCATCACATGCATCTCATACATACAATAGGGCCATACCATCTCAAAGCATTCTCTGCAAAAACAAGTTAGGCGTAGAAACGTTTTCTACCTATCGCAGAGATACGGCACCGAGACGACCTATAAGGGGGTACGCACACGGCGGTCCCGGAACACCACACGAAATTCATAGATCCAATCTATGAATTCGCTTACGGAAACCATATCGGCGTAATCATATTATGCCATCCCGATACACTATCAAGGGAGATGGTTTGCGTTGGCGCGAGGCAGCTAACAAGATCGGACTACGAGATAGCTTCGACATAATCACATTATACCGTTCCGATACACTATCAAGGAACGCTATCTCGAACCCAACTCAAACCGAGTTATATGGAAATTGCTTCGATGTAATCACATTACGCCGTTCCGATACACTATCAAGGAACGCAATTACCATTAACTCTCCTCAACGAATCGCGTAAAACCAATTGATCTAATCAACCGTGCGCAAAACTTGTTCCAGATCCAATCTAAAACCCGAACTAAGCAAGATTAGCTCGATACCTTTGAAGGGTTACGCGGAAGCTACGCTAGCCGAAAACAAAAATTTTCTACCGCGCAAACCAGGAACACTTGCAAGTAAGGGCCGATAGATCGTTACCGATTGGAGTGTGCAGCGGAAACAGCCAATCAGGACTATCCGATCCGGAACAGTGTAGCCGATTCTCGCAAGCAGCCGATACCGGGGACAGCCGATTCGCCAATCAGCCGATTCGCAGATGCCGTAGCCGATCCGAAGCCGATCAACGGCGCGCAACGTAGCAGCGCCTCTACCGGTATCCACACGTCCGGGGACAAAACGCCGAACACCCGTGTGCTAGCACGCGATGCAAGGCTAGGGTTTGGCTCGAAAGTGGGGAGGGTTTCCGTGGAGATTGATCTCGGCGACTTCTTTTGCACGCGATGCAATTGACATGCCGCAGCTCTCCAACCCTCCCTCCTTTATATAGAGTTGGCCGACTAGGATTAGTGGCCGATTAGGACTCTATTTTGAATCGGATCTCATCCGTATCTCATAGAGTTGGCCGCCCACACGTCGTAAGCCCATAGGACTCTATCCGATCGGATCCCTATCCGATCGAGCCGTATGCGAGTCCAACTCGAATGCTGTTCTTATCCCCTTAAGCGTGTGACCTGTAGGTTCAGGTATACTCGGTTTCGGCTATAGTCTAACTTAGCCGATCGTCGGCTCGAGTCTAACTCCGCCGACTGCATGCGACGCGCGCTAGCGGCACATATTGACACCATAGTATACAAGAATAATATCGGCTCGAACACTGTAATGTGTACACAAATCCCTTTGACTCACGATACCGGTTAAGCTATAGGCAAGATGTGTGCCATCCCTTCAATAGCTTAACCATTCACTCGAACCGTATTGGATTATCTATCGTTGATTGACTCCTCAATCAACTTAGCATGGCCATGCATTTCCATAATCCATTACCTCGAGGGCCCGAGAGATATCTCTCCAAAGGAGGGGCAAATTCCATCTTGATCACTCACATCCCACTCCATGTTTCATAGCAAACCCGAAAACTACCTTTATAACTACCCGATTACGGAATAGCGTTTGGTAGTCCCAAAGTAGGCTACTACACATGTTGGAATCCATGGTGATCTCGGGTCTAAGGACTTTGTACCAACACTATACGAGACCAACTAATGGCACATTAATTCTGTAGTGTCTCATGGTGGTTCTATCCAACAATGTGTTCTCCAACACATGTGTCCATGTTTATTGATTTGGTATCACCATACCCATGATCTATGAGACATGATCATCAATCAATAAACATGCCGATCTTAGAATCATATTTGTTCCAACAATATGACATATGATCAGGGATCGTTTAGAAATAGATTCATGCATAAAGAGTCTCATAAATAAGTCACGTACTTATTGATCAATACAAGATGTCTATTTCATGGAACTGAATAACACTTTATTCATAAATACATAAACATTGACGTGATATCCAACATCTCCATGTTGCCTCTAGGGCATATCACTAACGGTTTTAACTGGGTAGTTATAAAGGTAGTTTTCGGGTTTGCTATGAAACATGGAGTGGGATGTGAGTGATCAAGATGGAATTTGCCCCTCCTTTGGAGAGATATCTCTGGGCCCCTCGAGGTAATGGATTATGGAAATGCATGGCCATGCTAAGTTGATTGAGGAGTCAATCAACAGACAGATAATCCAATACGGTTCAAGTGAATGGTTAAGCTATTGAAGGGATGGCACACATCTTGCCTATAGCTTAATTGGTATCGTGAGGCAAAGGGATTTGTGTACACATTACAGGTTCGAGCCGATATTATATTTTTGTATACTATGGTGTCAATATGTGCTGCTAGGCGCCGCTGTGACGGATCGGCTGAGTTGGACTCGAGCCGATGATCGGCTAAGTTAGACTATAGCCGAAACCAAGTATACCTGAACCTACGAGGTCGCACGCTTAAGGGGATAAGAACGGGCATTCGAGTTGGACTCGGATACGGCTCGATCGGATAGGGATCTGATCGAATAGAGTCCTATGGTCTTACGACGTATGGGTGGCCGACTCTATGAGATTCGAATGGGATCCGATTCAAAATAGAGTCCTGATCGGCCACTAGTACTAGTCGGCCAACTCTATATAAAGGGGACGAGGGGTGGAGAGTTGATGAATTGCATTGAACCAAATCTGCAACAGAAGTCACCGAGATCAATCTCCACGGAAACCCTCCCCACTTTCGAGCCAAACCCTAGCCTTGCATCACGTGCTAGCACACGGGTGTTCGGCGTTCTGTCCATGGACGTGTGAATACCGGTAGAGGCGCTGCTACGTTGCACGCTGTTGATCGGCTATGGAAGAAACGGCTGCGGTCGAGCGCATCGGAGCGAGGCGCGAGAACACAGTCGGACGACTCGGATCGGCTACGGCATCTGCGAATCGGCTGATTGGCGAATCGGCTGTCTCCGGGTATTGGCTATCGGCTTGCGGGAATCGGCTACACTGTTCCGGATCGGATAGTCCTGAATGGCTATTTCCGCTGCATACTCCAATCGGTAACGATCTATCGGCCCTTACTTGCAAGTGTTCCTGGTTTGCGCGGTAGAAAAGTTTTTTTTAGATAGCGTAGCCTCCACGTAACCCTTCAGATACGACTAGCATGTATTACGGTAGCATCGAGGACATATGAGACATATGCCATGAGATGACTATGTAGCATGTATTACTATAGCATGTATTATGGTAGCATCGAGGACATATGCCATGAGATTACTATGAACCTCTTAAGGTCCCTCAGTTTCGGTGCTAGTGGGTTAGGCTGACGGGTGAAGGCGTAATGATTGATCAAAGTGGGATGACAACGGTCGACCTTAACAAGGTTGGATACTCAGATGAATCCTTCGTCCTTGCCAATGATGTAAGGCAAGTTTTCTATGTGAAGGACATGGCTAGCAAAGCAAAGAAGGGGAAAGGGTCCGACAAGCCAAAGCGCCACATGGTTCTCCCAGGCAAAAGGAAAATCGTGAGAGTCAAGGATAAGACTAACGAAGATTATGATGAGTTTGATGGGCAACCTCCGTTCGCGGTGATGGTTGACCCGAGCATCCTCCTATGAAATGAGGACACTCCTTATTCACGCAACGATCATAGCGAAGGAGCATTAGTGAGGAGAAAGTACGTGAGGACAACCATCATGCTCTAAATTATGTTAAATGTAATGGCCTAGCTAAGTTGTTGTATAGACGGTGTAAATTATTATTGAATTTATTGAAGATCCATCTGTTAATTAGATATAATTATTACAATTAATTACTGCTTTCTGCTATCCCTACTCTCGCCTTTTCTCCCATCATGCACTTCCAATATCTCTTTTCACAATTTATTGTACACTCGAGCTTCAAAAGGTAGGAAGCAAATGTCACACTCGAGCGAGTCGCGATTGATGGAGTTGGTCACCTTGGTCGTCTCATTCACATCTGCACCGCATCCCACTGCTGATCCGTGAAGAGGCCCCAATGACTTCTTCGCCAACATCGGTCTTCAAAATGATGTGTTGCATTGTCTAGGATTACCATGTAAGCTTGAGCTTCGAAAGGTAGGAAGCAAATGGCAGACTCGAGCGAGTCGCAGTCGATGGAGTAGGTCATCTTGGTCGTCTCGTCGGCATCTGCACCGCATCCCATTGCTGTTCCGTGCAGAGGCCCCTGATGCCTTCTTCGCCGACCTCGGTCTCGCCTTCTTCAAAATAATGTGGTGTAATGTCTACGATTACCATGTAAACTCAAGCTTCAAAAGGCAGGAAGCAAACGCCACACTCGAGCAAGTCGTGGTCGATGAAGTAGGATGACTGCTACC
This sequence comes from Oryza australiensis, assembly GCA_019925245.2. Taxonomy (NCBI): domain Eukaryota; kingdom Viridiplantae; phylum Streptophyta; class Magnoliopsida; order Poales; family Poaceae; genus Oryza; species Oryza australiensis. The sequence goes on along the minus strand of JAIFGZ020000403.1, from coordinate 97,430 downwards.
CACATATCATGTTTTTTGCAATGGAACATATTCCTCCAATGACCGAACTGACTTATGATTATAGTAGAAGAGGTGCTCCCCTTGGCTTTGTGGGGAAACTCTTCAAAGCTTGCAAACTCAAATCATGCCTCTATGGCTCTAAGCATTGTTGAAGTTTGTTCTGATAAAAAATATGGTGGGCATGTATCGAGTAGTGTACTAAAGCGGGTAAAATTTGGTATACGTGATGGTGGGTGTAACATCCTGAAAATTGAAGAAACTGAAATCGGAACGTAAAAATCGGAACTTTCAAAAACCTTCGCTTGTTGCTTTTTCCTCGGGTTTGATGCTTCTTATTTGCCGGGTCGGTTGCATAAATCTAGTTGCGATCAATTCCTTTTGGTGTTTGTGGATGATTTGGAGTTTGTCGGAGAGAAAATTCAAAATTCGAATTAGGAATTTTAAAAGAAATCGGAAATAAGATGCGGATTTATGAAAATGCGAATTTATGAAATAGAGTATTATTTGTAGATGGTGGAAGATTAATTAGGGCACAAAATAGGCAATGAAAATATTTAGGGATTACAAGAAATCTCGGAAATTTTTTTTGGAAAATAAAATAGGGAATTATGAAATTAAGGAAAAAGGAATTTAAATAAATAAGAAAAATATATGTGAAAAAATAAAAGTGGAGAACAAGTTGAACATATAGTATTAAAAATTATTTTTGGAATATTAGGATTTATTTTGGAATTTTTAGAAGGGAGGAAAATAGAAATACGAAATTAAAATTTGAAAATCGGGAAAATATGAAACCGCACTTGTTCATTGCGCGTGAGGTGCTCGGCCGTACCGGCACAGCGCCGCGCGCTCGCCGTGCGTCACCGGCCGTACCGCGCCGCGCAAGCCACGCGCGCCGCGCCGCTCGTGCCCGCCGGACCCGGCTCGCCCCCGTGCGCTCGTCCACGCGTTTGATGCCGTACACGGCCCCGTTCGCGCGCCACGCCCCTCCCGCCACGTCGCAAACGCCCGAGCCCGGCCCGGCCTCCCGCGCCGCCGCATGGCAACCGCCGAACCGCGCTGCGCCGGCCCCCTTCCCTCCCGTTTCCTCTCCCCGGCCGCGTCTATAAAAGGCCGAACTCCCCGCCCCTTTTCCGCACCGCCGCCACCTCTCCCTTCTCTTTCCGAGCACCACCGCCGCCCTAACCACCAAGCACCGCCGTCGCCGCGATGACCACGAGCAGCGCTGCCGCCACCGACACCGCGACGCCCGAGCTCCGCCGCTGAGCCGCCGCCGCCGTAAGGCCGCCGCCGCCCTTTCTTTCCCCACGCGCTTGCGCCGCGGCCTCTGTTTTGTCGAGCCTCGGTCGAACACATTAAGTGCAATGAACAGTGGCGCAGAGAAAAAAAGAAAAAGAAAAGAAAAGAAAAAGAAAAGAAAAAGAGAAAGGAAAAATAGGGGAAAAAATTTGGAAAAATTTTGGAAAATTTGGAAAAATATTTTGGGATTACTTGAGTAAAATTTTGGGCAAAAATAAATTATTTTCTTGCATGATTTCTCGGTGAAAAATTCGAAAAATCAAAATGCGACTTTCCGAAATATTTTTTTGCGCCGTTTTCAACTCCGGGTTTCGTTTGATGCGTTCTCGCCATTTAAATGTGTTGTTCTTTTGTACTCAAATCTTCAAAACCTCGAGCACCAATCCCTCCATGGATATTTTCAAATCTATTTTCTCGAACAAATCACGATCGTCGCTTTGCGAAAAACCTAAGTCATCGACCCGATGCCAAAACTTGGAGTTTTCCCGGGCGATCCTAGTACAAACTCAGTAGGAATTTAGGCTAAGCGGTTGGGATTGTTTTTGTGGCTTTTATGGATCTTTTCGACCTTTTGGTGTTATATTGGATTCTAATCGGATTCGATGGATCTTTCGCACGTACGGGTAGCACCTGAAGAGGCCAGCATCGACCCCATTGAAGACACCACCCCACAAGCGTGCGAGTAAGGCAAGTCATCACACTCTTTGAACATATTGATCCCACTTGTGAAAGGATGTTATTTTAAAATTTAAACATGCATGCTATACAGAGTTACCTATACTTGTTATGCCATACATTGCTGTTGATTACCTTTAGAATTACTCCTTGTAACTCTCGAAGTGATACAAACAACCGGAGAATAACTTCGGTAAACTGCTTAGTCCTGCTAAACCTAGATTCATGCACACTCATGATTTTATGAAAAACTTTGGGCAACTACCTTAGGGAAGGTAGTAGAGATACGGCCTGTGGAGACATGAGCGCCACACGGCCATAAGAATGATGAACTAAGTTTGATGAACATTGAAAGTACTACACAAATGTTTTAGACTGGGGCAGCCGGATGATTTGGGTGGATTCCGGAAAAGGCAAGTGCCGACCCTGGTCAATTAAGGACCAAGCCATGAGATAGCCGGAAAACGAGCCAGTACAATCGTACTTCTCGAATGGGTATAGACCTAGCGATTAGATAGCCGAGCGGAGCGGTATCCTTGCATAGATGGTTCTTTATGATGTGGTTTGTGTGATGAAGATGAGGCTGCGGCCTATGTTGTGGATGGTGAAATTAAATCGATATTAATTGAACTTAAATATTGAAGAAGTCTTCCCTTACCCCGGGTGCGCCAGAACTCCTCTCACTGCTAGAAAATGACGGCTAGAGTGCATGAGGGCTTAAGTTCATGGAGCGGATGCGCCAAAGTGAGGTTATCGAAAGTCTTTGCCATGACCGTCTCATGTGTTGGGACGTAGGCTCATTTGTTGGGTTGTCACGGAGTACGGGTAAAGTGTACATCCACTGCAGTGTGAATGAATCAATCTATTCGAATAGCCGTGCTCGCGGATATTGAGCATCGTGACAAGACTTTCGCTTGGCTAGACTTTAAACTTAAAAATGCTGGGATGGGTTTGCATGATGATTTATTCGCTGGTGGATCAACTTCTCGAGATGCGAGAAGGGGTGAACTCCCCAAAAAACCATGACGAATCGGAGGCAGGAAGCCATCCTTGGAATCACGATGGATGGTAGACAGAACCGTCGCCAAATTAATGAACTATGGGACTAAATCTTGACTTGGCTAGTTGTTAGGCTTGTGAAAAGATTTATGAAAATTGGCTTTACGCAAAAGAGCCTCAGCCATTCCTTGAATAACCCTATCATATGCATCACTTCCGTGTTGGCTTGCTGAGTACGGTTGGTACTCACCCTTGCTATACACACAAACCTTCAGATGGTGGGAATGAAGAATCGGAGGATCCTTATGCCTACTACCAGGAAGGCGAAGAAGCTGATGGCGCTTACTAGGTTTTAGTCCCCGGTCATTGCCTGTGGCAACCGACATGCCGCTGCCTTTATTCCGCTGCCGTATCTAATTTACGCTTTTGTGTTGTATTCAGACCATGAGGTCCTATGTGGTGAACATTGCCTTCGGGCCTATGAATGTAATAATTTCGTTGTAAGACTATTCGTGCATGTGCACCTGGTTATTCAGTACTGTATTTCGTGGGTACCAACTACTCGATCCAGGGAAATGGTACTAAGAACACGAAAGATTTCCGTTCCAAAAACGGGGGTCTACAGTGGGTTAGTGGGATGTAGCAAGTACTGATTGATTCTTTGTGTGGAATGAGACCCTCAAAAGGCAGGAAGCAAATGGCACCCTCGAACAATTCGCGATCGATGGAGTAGGTCACCTTGGTCGTCTCGTCGGCATCTGCACCCATATGTTAATTCTATATGATTATTAGAATATAAAAATTTTTAATAGGGCATAAGTTAATTATATATGATTATTAGAATTTAAAATATTTTTCAATATGCATATGTTTATTATATATGATTATTAGAATTTAACAACATTAAACTATTTTAAATGTTTTCTCATAAAAATTGATGATTTTACTAAAGTTTAATGCATTACTTATTATTGTTTTAAACCTATTTTTAATGAAATTGATTTGGCCTGGTTTAATGGATTGTTTAATATTTACTCTCGATTGTTAACACTAACCGGAACAAAAAATATTTGGAAATAGCGGGAAAAAAATCTTTAGTCCCGGTTGAAGCTAACAACCGGGACTAAAGATGCTCTCCTACTAGGGTACGGGGGACCTTTAGACCTGGTTGTTGGATTCAACCGGAACTAAAGACTATCATCTTTAGAACCGGTTATTGCCACCAACCGGGACAAAGATTTCTTTAGTGTCGGTTGTTGGCTTAAACACGAACTAAAGATATCTTTAGTCTCGGTTGTTGGCAACAACCAGGACCAAAGATCCTGGGATCTATATATAGCATAGTGTGCACCGCCATCCAAACACTTAGCCGTTTTCGATTTTCTTCTTTCACCGCCGTGTGTGTACCCCCTTATAGGTTGTCTCGGTGCCGTATCTCTGTGATAGGTAGAAAACGTTTCTACGCCTAAGTTGTTTTTCCAGAGAATGCTTTGAGATGGTATGGCCCTATTGTATGTATGAGATGTATGTGATGCATGTAATATTCTTTGATATGTGCAATCCCTGTAATATTCTTTCATACGTGCAGTGCTTGTAATATTCTTTCACGACCTACGAGTCGATGTAATCTTCAATTAGAGCTTCTATAGTAGTAGCTTTGTTTGAAGAAATCAAGCATTCAGCACTCGGAAGAACGATGATGAAGATGGAGATCCTCTACACCGGCATGGAGATGGAGATCACCATGTGAAGGGGGCCATACTATTTCATGCTATTCTACCTGCTTTCATATATGTGATATGTTTGTTTGATAGGATAGCATCCCTCACAATATTAAGTAGTAATGATGCCCTTCCAAATGTTGCACCCGTCACCGTTATGCTCGTCAATGGTGGGTCTGCCAAAGCAGAGTGTCATTCTCTATCATAACACGAGGGGGTATATGTCAGACATATAAATGCAAGAGCATTTGGTTTACTTAACAAGGCTATCAAAACAGTTTTGGGCCTTGGGGCATAGGTTGGCGCTGGGGCATGGAGATGCCACACCAACAACAAGAGTCACATAGAGATGTGATTAGCAAGGTATTGCTTACCGATGTTATTAATTTTCTAGCAGTGATGCCAAAGCTCACTAGAAATTAATTAACATGTGGATCTTGACCCAGTACATAACCTTGAGGGAAGGTGTAAAATACGTAATGGGAGTCTAATGTTAGATTGTTTAACAATAGACATAGCATAAACATTGTGCTAAACTTTGCTTTTTCTGTTGTAGAATAAACGGCGGCTAATACTACACCCAGTTCTTTTAATTTGCGATCTATTCTCGAAAAGGAAAAATTAAATGGAACAAACTTTATGGATTGGTATCGGAACTTGAGAATTGTTCTCAAGCAAGAGCGTAAGGAGTACGTTCTTGAAGTACCTTATCCGGAGGATTTGCCAAATAATGTCACTGCAACTACACGGAGAGCTTACGAGAAGCACACTAATGATGCCCTAGACATAAGTTGTCTCATGCTTGCTACAATGTCCCCTGAGCTTCAGAAGCAATATGAGAGCAGCGATGCTCACACTATTATTCATGGACTGCGTGGCATGTTTGAGAACCAAGCTCGGGCCGAGAGGTTCAACACCTCAAAGTCCTTGTTTGCATGCGGCTTGTTGAGGGGAACCCCGTCGTCCGCATGTGATAAAGATGATTGGCTATATCGAGAGTCTGGAAAAACTAGGTTTTCCCCTTAGCAAGAGTTGGCTACTGATGTGATTCTCCAGTCGCTCCCTCCGAGCTTCGAGCCATTCATATTAAACTATCACATGAACAATATGGATAGAACCTTGGCTGAATTGTATGGGATGCTAAAGACAACTCAGGAGAGTATCCAGAAAAATGGTTATCATGTGATGATGATGCGAAGGCTAAGCGCAAACCACTGTCAAGAAACTTTGCACCAAGAGGAAGTTAACTCCCGATGAGATCGCGAGTGCCTCCAATGCAAAGAAGGGCAAGAAGGGGTCGGCGGCATCAGATGCCGTTTGCTTCTATTGCAAGGAGGAAGGCCACTGGGAGAGGAACTGCAAGAAGTACATGGAGGATCTAAAAAGAAGCAAAGTACGACTTCTGCTTCAGTTATTAATGTTATAGACATTAATCTTGCTACTTCACCTCGACTCTTGGGTATTTGATATCGGATCGGTAGCTCATATTTGCAAATCGTTGCGGGAATGAGAAGAAGTAGAGGCTTAAGAAGGGGCGAGGTGAACTGCGCGTCGGCAATGGAGCAAGCGTTGCTACGATTCTTGTCGGCACGATACCACTTCATCTACCTTCGGGATTAGTTTTGGAATTAAATAATTGTTATTGTGTTCCAACACTATGTCAAAACGTTATTTCCGCTTCATGTTTGCAAGCGGAAGGATATGATTTTAGATCAATGAACAATGGTTGTTCAATATATCTCGAGAGATATGTTCTATTTTCATGCTCCATTGGTGAATGGATTATACGTTTTCAATCTTGAAGCGTCTCACATCTATAACATTAATACGAAGGGCAACTCTCTAATGATACAAACCCCACGTTTATCTGGCATTGTCGCTTAGGCCATATAAATAAGAAACGCATGGAGAAGCTCCATAAGGATGGATTGCTTCACTCTTTTGATTTTGAATCATTTGAGACATGTGAGTCTTGTTTACTTGGTAAGATGACAAAGGCACCTTTCACGGGACATGGTGAGAGAGCAAGTGACTTATTCGCACTCGTACATACGATGTATGTGGACCAATAGAGCTCAACGGACGAGAGGTGGTTATCGGTACTTCATTACCTTTACTGATGACTTTAGTAGATATGGTTATATCTACTTAATGAGGCATAAGTCCGAATCCTTTGAAAAGTTCAAAGAATTCCAGAATGAAGTACGAATCATTTAGGGAAAACAATCAAGTTTCTACGATCGGATCGTGGAGGAGAATACTTGAGCCAAGAGTTTGGTAATCATCGAAAGATTGTGGAATTGTTCCACGTTGACTCCGCCAGGGAACTCCACAATTGAATGGGGTGTCCTAACGGAGAAATCGCACCTTGTTGGACATGGTGCGGTCGATGATGAGCCAAAGTGATCTTCCGTTATCCTTCGGGGATATATGCTCTTGAAACAATCGCTCACACTAAATAGAGTTCCATCTAAGTCGGTTGAAAAGACACCATATCGATATGGACAGGGCAACCCCTAGTTTGTCTTTTCTCAAAATTTGGGGATGCGAAGCTTATGTAAAACGTTTACGTCGACAAGCTCACACCCAAATCGACAAGTGCTTCTTTGTGGGATATCCTAAGGAAACTAAGGGATATTACTTTTATAATCGGGAACAAGGCAAAGTGTTTGCCGCCCGACACGTGTCTTCTTGGAGAAAGAGTTTCTTTCAAGAAGGGTTAGTGGGAGCAGGGTGTATCTTGAAGAAGTTCAAGAAACACCGAAAAATGTTTCAGCGAGCACGAACCACAACGGGAGGAGCAAAGTGTTGCGCCACCGGTTGTAGATACACCCCACGGAGGTCGAAAGATCACGTCGTGCGCTTGACGGTATACGAGTGCGGAACAACGTGATATATTGTTGTTGGACAACGATGAGCCTAAGACCTATGAGGAAGCGATGGTGGGACCCGATTCCAACAAGTGGCTTGGAGCCATGAAATCCGAAATAGAATCCATATACGACAATCAAGTTTGGAACTTGGTTGATCCACCGATGGTGTCAAAACAATTGAGTGTAAATGGGTTTTTAAGAAAAGGCCGATATGGATGGAAATGTTCACATCTATAAGGCGCGATTGGTGGCGAATGGTTTTAAACAGATTCAAGGAGTTGATTATGATGAAACCTTCTCGCCGTCGCAATGCTTAAATCTATTCGGATTATCCTAGCGATTGCTGCATATTTCGATTATGAGATATGGCAGATGGATGCCAAAACGGCTTTCCTAAATGGAAACCTAAGCGAGGATGTATACATGATACAACCTGAAGGTTTTGTTGATCCAGAATCGCCTGGAAAGATATGCAAGCTACAGAAATCCATTTATGGATTGAAGCAAGCATCTCGGAGTTGGAATATTCATTTTGATGAAGTAATCAAAGGGTTTGGTTTCATCAAAAACGAAGAGGAGGCCTCTGTTTACAAAAAGGTCAGTGGGAGCGCAATTGTATTTCTAATCTTATATGTGGATGATATATTACTGATCGAAAATGATATCCCTATGCTAGAATCCGTCAAGTCTTCATTGAAAAATAGTTTTTCCATGAAAGACTTAGGGGAGGCAGCATACATATTGGGCATTCGGATCTATAGAGATAGATCCAAGAGGATAATTGGATTAAGCCAAAGTACATACGTTGACAAGGTGTTGAAAAGGTTCAACATGCATGATTCCAAGAAAGGTTTCTTGCCCATGTCACATGGCATTAATCTTAGCAAGAATCAGTGTCCTCAAACACATGATGAGCGGAATAAGATGGGTATGGTTCCATATGCTTCGGCAATTGGATCCATCATGTATGCCATGCTTTGTACACGTCCGATGTCTCGTACGCTTTGAGTGCTACGAGCGATACCGCCGAGATCCGGTGAAGGTCACTGGACTACCATAAAGAATATCCTTAAGTACTTGAGAAGAACGAGGATATGTTCCTAGTCTATGGAGGTGAAGAAGAGCTCGTTGTAAGTGGTTACACCGATGCTAGCTTCCAAACGGACAAGGATGATTATAGATCGCAATGCGGGTTCGTGTTCCGCCGAACGGAGGCGCGATCGGTTGGAAGAGTTCCAAGCGGGATACGTTGCTGATTCTACAACGGAGGCGAGTACATTGCTTGCTTCGGAAGCTGCAAAGGAGGTGTTTGGATCAAGAAATTCGTTTCTCGCTTGGTGTGATGACTAGTACGAATGGTCCAATGTCTCTCTATTGTGATAATAGTGGAGCCATTGCGCAAGCCAAGGAGCCGAGGTAACATCAGAAGTCCAAACACATACTTCGGCGATATCATCTCATCCGCGAGATAGTGGACAGAGATGATGTAGAGATATGCAAAGTGCACACGGATCTCAACATAGCCGATCCGCTGACAAAACCTCTCCCTCAGCCGAAGCATGAGGCGCACACAAGAGCAATGGGTATTAGATACTTACATGATTGACTCTAGTGCAAGTGGGAGATTGTTAGTGATATGCCCTAGAGGCAACATGGAGATATTGGATATCACAGTCAATGTTTATGTATTAATGAATAAAGTGTTATTCAGTTCCATGAAATAGAGATCTTGTATTGATCAATAAGTACGTGACTTATTTATGAGACTCTTTATGTATGACTCTATTTCTAAACGATCCCTGATCATATGTCATATTGTTGGAACAAATATGATTCTATGATCGGCATGTTTATTGATTGATGATCATGTCTCATAGATCATGGGTATGGAGATACCAAATCAATAAACATGGACACATGTGTTGGAGAACACATTGTTGGATAGACCCACCATGAGACACTACAAGAATTAATGTGCCATTAGTTGGTCTTAGGTAGTGTTGGTACAATGTCCTTAGACCTGAGATCACCATGGATTCCAACATGTGTAGTAGCCTACTTTGGGACTACCAAACACTATTCCGTAACTGGGTAGTTATAAAGGTAGTTTTCGGGTTTGGTATGAAACATGGAGTGGGATGTGAGTGATCAAGATGGAATTTGCCCCTCCTTTGGAGAGATATCTCTGGGCCCCTCGAGGTAATGGATTATGGAAATGCATGGCCATGCTAAGTTGATTGAGGAGTCAATCAACAGACAGATAATCCAATACGGTTCGAGTGAATGGTTAACCTATTGAAGGGATGGCACACATCTTGCCTATAGCTTAATTGGTATAGTCGAGGCAAAGGGATTTGTGTACACATTACAGGTTCGAGCCGATATTATATTCTTGTATACTATGGTGTCAATATGTGCTGCTAGGCGTCGCTGTTGACAGGTCGGCTGAGTTGGACTCGAGCCAACGATCGGCTAAGTTAGACTATAGCTGAAACCAAGTATACCTGAACCAGAGTCGCACGCTTAAGGGGATAAGAACAGGCATTCGAGTTGGACTCGGATATGGCTCGATCAGATAGGGATCTGATCGGATAGAGTCCTATGGTCTTACGACGTATGGATGGCCGACTCTATGAGATTCGGATGGGATCCGATTCAAAATAGAGTCCTGATCGACCACTAGTCCCAGTCGGCCAACTCTATATAAGGGGGCGAGGAGTGCAGAGTTGACGAATTGCATTGAACCGAATCTGCAACAGAAGTCGCCGAGATCAATCTCCACGGAAACCCTCCCCACTTTCGAGCCAAACCCTAGCCTTGCATCGCGTGCTAGCACACGGGTATTCGGCGTTCTGTCCCCGGACATGTGGATACCGGTAGAGGCGCTGCTACGTTGCACGCTTTCGATTGGCTGTGGAAGAATTGGCTGCGGTCGAGCGCATCGGAGCGAGGTGCGAGAACACAGTCGGATGACTCGGATCGGCTACGGCATCTGCGAATCGGCTGATTAGCGAATCGGCTGTCTCCGGGTATTGGCTATCGGCTTGTGGGAATCGGCTACACTGTTCCGGATCGGATAGTCCTGATTGGTTATTTCCGCTGCATACTCCAAGCGGTAACGATCTATCAGCCCTTACTTGCAAGTTTTCCTGGTTTGCGCGGTAGAAAATTTTTTTTAGCTAGCATAGCCTCCGCGTAACCCTTCAGATACGACTAGCATGTATTACGGTAGCATCGAGGACATATGAGACATATGCCATCAGATGACTATGTAGCATGTATTACTGTAGCATGTATTATGGTAGCATCGAGGACATATGCCATGAGATGACTATGGACCTCTTAAGGTCCCTCAGTTTCGGTGCTACTGGGTTAGGCTGACTGGTGAAGGCGTAATGATTGATGAAAGTGGGATGACAACGGTCGACCTTAACAAGGTTGGATACTCAGATGAACCCTTCGTCCTTGCCAATGATGTAAGGCAAGTTTTCTATGTGAAGGACATGGCTAGCAAAGCAAAGGAGGGAAAAGGGTCCGACAAGCCAAAGCGCCACGTGGTTCTCCCAGGCAAAAGGAAAATCGTCAGAGTCAAGGATAAGACTAACGAAGATTATGATCAGTTTGATGGGCAACCTCCGTTCGCGGTGATGGTTGACCCGAGCATCCTCCTGTGAAATGAGGACACTCCTTATTCACGCAACGATCATAGCGAAGGAGTATTAGTGAGGAGAAAGTACGTGAGGACAACCATCATGCTCTAAATTATGTTAAATGTAATGGCCTAGCTAAGTTGTTGTATAGACGGTGTACATTATTATTGAATTTATTGAAGATCCATGTGTTAATTAGATATAATTATTACAATTAATTGCTGCTTTCTGCTATCCCTACTCTCGCCTTTTCTCCCATCATGCACATCCAATATCTCTTTTCACAATATCTCTTTCTGCTATCCAATATCCCGTTGCTGATCCGTGAAGAGGCCCCTGATGCCTTCTTCGCCGACCTCGGTCTCGCCTTCTTCAAAATAATGTGGTGTAATGTCTAGGATTACCATGTAAACTCAAGCTTCAAAAGGCAGGAAGAAAACGCCACACTCGAGCAAGTCGTGGTCGATGAAGTAGGATGACTGCTACCCACATATCATGTTTTTTGCAATGGAACATATTCCTCCCATGACCGAACTGACTTATGATTATAGTAGAAGAGGTGCTCCCCTTGGCTTTGTGGGGAAACTCTTCAAACCTTGCAAACTCAAATCATGCCTCTATGGCTCTAAGCATTGTTGAGGTTTGTTTTGATAAAAAATATGGTGGGCATGTATCGAGTAGTGTACTAAAGCAGGTAAAATTTGGTATCTGTGATGGTGGGTTAGTGGAATGTAGCAAGTACTGATTGATTCTTTGTGTGGCATGAGACCCTCAAAAGGCAGGAATCAAATGGCACACTCGAACAATTTGTGGTCGATGGAGTAGGTCACCTTGGTCATCTTGTCGGCATCTGCACCCGTATGTTAATTCTATATGATTATTAGAATTTAAAAATTTTTAATAGGGATAAGTTAATTATATATGATTATTAGAATTTAAAATATTTTTCAATATGAATCTGTTTATTATATATGATTATTAGAATTTAACAACATTAAACTATTTTAAATGTTTTCTCATAAAAATTGATGATTTTACTAAAGTTTAATGCATTACTTATTATTGTTTTAAACCTATTTTTTAATGAAATTAATTTGGCCTAGTTTAATGGATTGTTTAATATTTACTCTCGGTTGTTAACACTAACCGGAACAAAAAATATTTGGAAATAGCGGGAAAAAAATCTTTAGTCCCGATTGAAGCCAACAACCGGGACTAAAGATGCTCTCCTACTAGGGTACGGGGGACCTTTAGACCTGGTTGTTGGCTTCAACCGGGACTAAAGACTTTATCATCTTTAGTACCAGTTATTGCCACCAACCGGGACAAAGATTTCTTTAGTGTCGGTTGTTGGCTTAAACACGCACTAAAGATATCTTTAGTCCCGGTTGTTGGCAACAACTAGGACCAAAGATCCTGGGATCTATATATAGCATAGTGTGCACCGCCATCCAAACACTTAGCCGTTTTCGATTTTCTTCTTTCACCAAACCCTAAATGTTGGGACGCACTCGAACCTCTTATTGTATTTGAAGGAATGTATAGCATAGCCCATATTTTACTTCAAACACAAGGAGACGTTCGACGCTCCGAGAGAAGGATATCGAAGACGTTGCTGAGCCTTTAGCCTGCCAGTGAACTTCAGCCCGAGATGTGCCCGTCAAACCACTCAAAGGCGGCGACCAGATGTGTTACACATTCAGGAGACTTGACAAAATTGGTTAAAGATCTACAATATCTCAAATATCCTTAACTCTTACTCATGTGAACCTAGTCCCCAGGATGTGCACTAGATTCACACTTTCATCTCAAGCATGGATTCATAGCTAATACACTTAATATGAAAGGAATTTAAAGACTTACATTGACTTTAATAATTACATAGGCCGATCGGCCAAATAAATATATATAATCAGAGAATAGCGGAAACTTGTCTATTCAACCATAAGCACATCGACTAGGGGTTTACCCTGTTAAGTTCAAATCCTAGGAGAAGCAAATGGTAAACCCGCATCACTCAAGGATTAATTCAATACCTGCAAGCAAAGTGGATATTCCAGTGGCAACAGTCAGTACATTAAACAAGTTAATGTACTGGCAAGCACAAGTCAAGCCTAACATACTACATGTAAGGCATATAGTCGAAGGAGGGCTTTATGTGTAGTTCAATTTCAGCATAGAGCAAGTTTTATTTCACAACTACATTTGTAAAAGATTTGACAATTCAATTGTCAAAACAAATTTTAAGTTTCATCATTTATTTCATCATGATTCGATCATAATCAATGTCTTGTTGCCCTCCATGACAACAAGTCACAACATATCATCACTCTCACACAACTCAACTCAATTTGTCATTCTCAAAACAAGTCGCATGTCCATATTTTTGTAAATATAGAGTCTATACTCATGACACTTCACCAAAGCGCTCTTGACCGTGAGCACGACTAATCGATTAGTTTTAGAGAACTCTGCAGAGTTTGTACAGCTTTACCCACACAATATGAACACTCTAGTTTGTTTTGAGTTTGCAAGACTCTACCACACTCTTCATGATGAATGTGGTCTAGAGGTCATAATGAAGCCTTTACACCACTTAATCCCTAGCCTTATACTAGCACAATACGTGTTTCTCCATCCTAGGCAAACTGAAATATAACCTAGAACCGTCAAGTGGCGTGGCCCTGCCTTAAACTTAATGCCGTGGTGGCCGACACGACAGGAACCCACCCACGTGGCACAATATCGTTGTATTGGACGGACTTAGTCTCGTAAACTACCTATTAGGGTAAATAGAAAGTTCCTCTAGGTTATCCGAACCAATACACACCCGCCTACCTTAGTGCAAGGCTAGGTGCTAAGTAGATTATTCAATTTAGGTTATCCGATACTAACACATGTGGATGTACGGTTATCTTTAAGTTGGTGACACAAGTTCAGTCCTTACGGACCTGGGCAAACATCTCTTGTCCTATCTACGTGCAAATACATCAATTGCATGCCACATTGCCGCCCAAGTCAAAATCACATTTTTACCCATTCTGGTTCGCAAATACTCATCATATTAAATGAATTTCGGCAAGGGTTCACTTTAACAAAAAATACATATTAAATATAGATGGAACGAGTATTTTCATATTTCTAAGCAAGGGTAAGCAAGTAGTTGCGTAAAGCATATATAAACCCATTTGAGCATAAGGAATGTACTCTAACCATTTCTAGGGGTACAATCAGCAAGGAGTATAATTATTCAAGGCAATAGATGCAACAATTAGGACATAACTACCATATCCAAGTTTTAAATAACGATATAGTCTAAGTTCTTATGCAACTTTGCAAACAAATATTTTCATCCCTCAAAACATGGAATTCAATGTTTTCAAATGAAAGGAGAGAAAGAACTTGCCTCGATCTGGAGGAATATTAGCACCTAATCCACTCCACCATTTATGCAAATGCACGATATGCAATTAAACACCGAAAAAATAGGCAAAAATCCAAAATGTTCTAAATACATGATTTATGCACATTGAGTAGGTTCTGATCTAAATGAATTTAGGTTAAAGAATTACTTATTTATCTTATTCTATTTGGGAGTTATTGATTTTAGAAGTTTACTCGGTATAGGGTAGTATTTAAGTAGGTAGTATTATAAAATGTTTCTATAAATTGATTTTTATAAATTTTGACTTTACAGAGGTGAATAGATATGTTTTATAATACTAACACATTCGGTTTCACAATTTTTGGAGTTACTACTATTTTCTTATGCATTTTACAAATTATAACGTGCTCTAGGAACATAGTCCTTAAGCTTGTATGGCCTTAGATGTTTTATACCCAGGTCATGTTTATTTGCTAGAGATGTATAAATATGTACAATTTAATTAACCAACCAAATCTTAGTTCAAACATTTTAGAGTTTACACTATTTCACCCCAATTTTATAAGCTAGGGAGTGTTCTTATATTAGTTATTTAACATATCAACCAAGAATTGTTATATGTCCTAAGTGTCCTAAGTCTTAATGAGTTAGGATGGAGCTTAGTGTTTCTCTAGTCCCACAAGTTTTTATTTTGATTTACTTAGAACTAGAATGCGTATATGCATATACATCTACACTTGTACATATATATGGTGCTCAACCTAGTATTGTGATTTGCACCTAGTTTTGCTATTTAAAGTTTACTGACATATTTAGTATAGGGGTTGCCATATTTTACTACACAGTAAGCACATATTTTTATTTTATACTTTGAAAGTATGTATTTTGATGATTCTACAGAACTTGAGTTTACTCAAAAAGGATTAAAAATGAATTTTAGATAAATCCCTAAAGTTCAGCTTACATAAATCTTATTGTTTTGGAGTGAATAGTTTTTAGAGGCATTTGGTACAAGGTAACCATATATTTCTATTTTTCCTAAATAAAGAATGCAAGTTGGTGGATCTGATTTATGTTTGTCAAAAATATGTTAAGTTGAATTTTCTATGCATTTTATAAGTGGGTGCAAGGGTTATGTGTGATTTTCCTTATTTAAATTTTAGAGACAAAAATTTGCACTGTGAGTGCCAAGTTTTATACTTCTATATTAGAGTTCATCATTTTGTGAGTTCACAGAAAATTGTTCCATCACAAGATGAGTTATATTGGATTTTTTATGGATTCTACAAGCTTGACAAATTTTATGTGGAAAAATAGATTTGATTTAGTTATCATCTTTTATATTTTGGATTAAAAGTTCATGGGGTCCACTGGTCAGTGACTAGACATTTTGCAAAAAAGCCCCTTGGGTTTTTGAATTAGAACCCGAGGTCCCTAGCACGTGGTATTTAAAATTTTTCTTAAGAGTGCTCAAGTTTTAGCATATTTGCAAATAGATCCATGATCCCATTGTTTATGCGGAAGGAATTGGACAATGGCTCACAGGAGAGAACATAATCGACGATGGCGACGACAGCGGGTTTAGATCAGCGTCGAGGAAGAAGGGACGTGTTCTCCGCGTCCAGGACATCTATGGCTGGGGTACTTGAGGCGTCTTGAAGAGGAGGTCGAGGCGGTACTCGCGGCGCGTCGGCTTGCCTCGAGGTGGTCGGAGTCGGCCGAGACGATGACAAGGTCAAGGTGGCGGTGCTCGGTGGACACTCCGGGATTCTCATGGGCGAGGTCGTGTTCCCGTGGCTGCGTTGAACAAGATCAAATGTGGTCAAAAGGAAAAGGTTTCGGCATGGTGAGGAGATCATGGAACATGACAGAAGAGGTCATGACCGTGGCTC
The DNA here is from genome assembly GCA_019925245.2 of Oryza australiensis. NCBI lineage: Eukaryota > Viridiplantae > Streptophyta > Magnoliopsida > Poales > Poaceae > Oryza > Oryza australiensis. The sequence goes on along the minus strand of JAIFGZ020000403.1, from coordinate 80,936 downwards.
CTTGGCGACGGCGGCCTTCGTCTTTCCCGCGTCCGACGATGAAGAAGAGGGGGAAAAGGGAGAGCTATGGCTTCCTCTCTCATTTTGGTTGGCATTGAGGCGATGCATGGAGTGGGGCGACTGGTCTAGGGAGGTTTGAGAGCAAGAGGTGGGGTGTTGCGTGTTGACACATCGGGCACACGCTTTGCTGGCGTCCAGAGCGCGGTCGGCTCGCGTGTCCTCGCGTTCCTGGTCAGCTAGAGGTTTGGCACCGAGGTGAGGGCGACGTAGAGTGGCTGCCAAGTGGGTCTAAACCGTGTTACACTAGGTTGGAATGAGAGGGATGGGTAGAAAATGGAGTACACTTTGTTTTTGGTTGTATTTTCAAAATATTCCTTTCTCCTAAATTTGCAGCCTCATAACTTGACGTGTGTGATTGATAAATTGGTGAAAATTTTTCTGGAGGTATATGATCATACCTAGATTCCATTTTGTTTTGTTGCACACAAAAATCATTTGTAGATTGCTCTCAGAAATTTGGCAAAGATGGGCTAATTAGAAAATAGTTTGAATTTTTACGAGACCTAACCGAGGAGAAAAATTCTAGAAAATTATATTTATACATTATAATTAACCTAGTATTTGAATAAATTATTTCCTATATACACTTATGTGCATTTTAATTCACCTTTAAATAAGATGTCGTTTTAGCCGATAAAGGATATTAAGTAGTCTATTATTTGACTTGTTTTTGTCTAATTGGTTTGAGGCATCAAACCTAGTTATTTAATTGTACCAAAACTATATTGAGTTGATTATAATGTTTGGCACCTACATGAATTTCTCCATGATTTTATCTTGCTTGAATTATTTTAGTTAATTAGCAAGACTTATCTCTTTATAAGTGTTTCATCTTCATAGATGCATCTAGTTATTATAAAAATTACACTTTTTGAACTCTCTTACCTGAGGTGATATTTTTAAGTGTAATTTCCGTTCCTAAAGCACAAATCCCTACTTATATAGGTATACAAATGTTCACTTAGGTTTTAAGTTAGGAGGATGCTTATGAAGGTAATTAAGGTACAATATTTCCCATATGAGGTAATTTATTTATGCACCTCCATATTTGTGACACGCCTTCAGATGAGTGGTCAAATTAATTTAGGGAAGCTCGATATTATCCATGTTGATATATTTTAAGGTGAACGGTCCCTGTGTTAACGTTCTCTAGTTAGCACTAGGCCCTAACGGTTTAGTTGTTTTTTTGGATCTTAGTTGTTATTCATGAGACCTAATATGAAATGCATATTGAGATTCCAAATACACATGAATGACTCAGGTCAAAACATGTTTTATGATAGTATGCATGCTTTCACATGAGTTTGCATTTTTGTCCTATGTTATAAATGAAAAGTTTTAATTGGTTTTCAAATCTTGCAAAGGTCTAGGTTGGTCTCACCTAAGTTAAGAAAAAAAGAAAAATTTTGTCTTGCAAAATTGGACAAGTTAGCTTCCAACTATTTTGACAAGAAATTATTAAGTTCTAGAATTCGAGTATGTGACACTAAACCACCGTCGCCAACGTCTTCTCCTGCCGCCATGTTTCTACCCATACCAGTCTCACTCACCTAACCTACCATGGCCTGGACCCACCTGGCAGCTGCACAAACTCGATTCAATTCGGTGCAAAACATTTCACCACTCAGGGATACCCAGAGAGAAAGAGAGAGCAGGAGATATCGACGCCGGCGTGCTCGACGGGTGGCCAGGACGTGTCCGGCGCTGAGCTCGCCCATATCATCCCCTATATGCATCGCCTTCTCCTCTATCTTGATCCTGTGGAGACCAAGTTCAGAGAGAGAGAGCACTGGTGTCTCCATTCTCCTCCATCTCCATCGCCGGCCGTGGAGACGACGACCGTCGCCATCGCCACTAAGCTGCGGTAGTTTCAATTGCTTTCCCGATCTATTACCTCCTCTTGATGCCTACTCCATCCCCTCTAATCTCATTCAAAACCATGCAGCTAGTCGCCGGGAACACGAACCTCGCCGACGACATCTTAGTGCATGCACCGGAGCACCGCCACTTCGACATCCTCGTCGTCCAGCGAACCTTGTCCACTCTAGAGCAAGCCGCTGCACCAAGAGTCATGCCTCGATCTCCTCTTCAAGACACCTCAACAACCGCAAGCAGAGAGTGACAAAACACGGAGAAAACACCCCTTTCTTCCCCAACGCTGATCTGAACCCGCCATCAGACTCCATCTTCAAAATTCGTCTACTTCGGTAAGTCCCACTTAAATTCCTTGCACATGAGTCATCCTAGGGACCACAGAGACCTCACGGATGCCTTATTTTAACAGCATATCGACCGGAGTGAGCCATCACCGTGGAGCCGATATCATCCTTAGTCGTCGGAGCTCTTCTCAAGTCCCCATCACTGTCCAGCCTTTATCGACCCTCGTGCGACCTTCTGTGAGTCTCCAAGAGCCCCGTAGAGTACATGCATGCACTCACATTGTGTAGATCCAACCTCCAAAATGACAAGCACCGCCAACCCGAGGACCTCCACCGCTTGCGCCACCATCGCCATTGATTCCGGCCGTCATACCTGTCAAGATGACCACTAATAGTTTCGCCAAGAACCCCTCTACTTTTTCTCTTTTGGATGCACGTCGAGATCTACCGCTGTTCATCGCCAGTGCCGGCGAGGAGCTTGCCGTCGTGCCCCTGCTCTGCCTCAGCTAGCTCCCTTCTCCTTTGTGTGTATGACAAGTGGGCCCACGTCATTAGCGTGCATGGACTTCAATTAGAGAATATTTAAATCTTGTAAGGTTTTAAATACAAAACATGTTAGGCTTACATGTGGGGTCATGGATCTATTTGTAAACATACTAAAACTTGAGCACTCTTAAGAAACTTTCGATTTCCACGTGCTAGAGACCTCGGGTTCTAATTCAAGAACTTCATGGGCTTTATAGCAAAATGGCCAGTCTCTGACCCGTGGACCCAGGTATATAAAATTTGAAAATATAAAGGGAAAAAATAGCTAAGGCAAATAACTATTTAACCAAAAATTGTAGAAAATTGTAAAATCCAATATGACTCATTTTGGGATGAAACCAATTTCTATGAACTCAAAAGACAATGAACTTTAATATAGAAGTATAAAACTTAGCACTCGCTGTACAAATTTTGTCTCTAAAATTTATATAAGGAAAATCAGACATAAAGCTTGCACAAACTTATAAAATGCATAGAAAATTCAATTTGACATATTTTGGGACAAACTTAAATTCTACAGGGTCCTCAGCTTACACTCTCTGATTAGGAAAAATAAAAGTATATAATTACTTTGTGCCAAATGCCTTTAAAACTATTGTTAATAAAATGATGAGATTTAGATGAGCTGAACTTTAGAGATCTATTAAAAATTTATTTTAACTCCTTTTTGAGTAGACTCAAGATCTGTAGAACCATCAAAACAAATACTTTCAAATTATAAAATAAAAATATATGTTTACTGTATAGTAATATCTCTAAAATATTTATACAAGGAATAAACAACTTAGTGCGCACTTCAACTTGTAAATTTGTAGAAAATTCATCTTTAGTCCAAATGGAGTGAACTAAATTTCTATAGAACCAGCAAGTAATGACCTTCAACCAGGTAAAGTAAAATATGGCTACTGTACTAAATATGTCAATAAACTTTACAAAGTTAACTTAGGTCCTAATCACAATAATAGTAGTTAAGCATTATATATATAAATGTATACATAAATGTATCCTAGTCCTAAATAAAACAAAGTAAGACTTGTTGGACTAGAGAAACCATACGTTCCATCCCTAACCACCAAACCTTAGCACACTTAGCTCATATATCCATTTCTAGGTTGATATGCTAAATAACTAACATAGAACCTTCCTAGCTTATAAAATATGTAGTAGAGTAATACAAACTCTAAAATTATGAACTAAGATTAGATTGGTTAACAAAATTATTCATTTTTATACAACTCTAGTAAATAAGATATGTCCTGGATATAAAATTCTAGAGTCATATATACATAACGACCATGTGCCTAAAACACATTATAAATTGTAAAACATATAAGGAATTCATAATAACTCCACCAAAGGTGTTAATCCTAGATAACATATATCTTCACCTCTGTGAATTAAAAGTTGGTAAAAATTAATTTATAGAAACATTTTAAAACACTACCTAATTAAACCGCTACATACCAATAAAACTTCTAAAATTCATAACTCTCAAATGGAATAAGATAAATTAAAAATTCTTTCACCTAAATTCATTTTAGATCAGCACCTACTCAATGTGCAGAAATCATGCATTTTATAGCATTTTGGATTCTTGCCTATTTTGGTGTTTAATTGCATAACGTGTACCCTTTTTAGATAATTGCCTAAACTGTGAAGGAGTGGATTAGGTGCTAATATTTCTTGAGATCAAGGCAAGTTTTTCTCCTCCTATCCTTTGAACACATTGAATCCCATGATTTGAGGAATGAAAATGTTTGTTTGCAAAGTTGCACATGAACTTAGACTATATCAATATTTAAAATCTGGTTATGGTAGTTCTGACATAATTGTTGCATCTCCTACCTTGAATAATTGTATCCTTGTTGTTTGCACCCCTAGAAATGGTTAGAGTGCATTCCTTGTGCTCAAACGGGTATATATATATATGCTTTATGCAACTACTTGCTTAGCTTTGCTTAGAATTATGCAAATGCTCATTCCATCTATAACTAAAATGTGATTTTGATATGTGAACCCTTGCTGGGATAGAATGAATATGATGAGTATTTGAGAACTAAAATATGTAAAAATATGATTTTGACTTGGCGGCAAGTGGAATACATATGGCGTGTGTCACCAACTTAAAGTTATCCGTACATCCACTTATGCTAGTATGGGATAGCCTAAGCTGATTAACCTACTTAGCACCTAGCCTTACACTCTGGTACGCCGGTGTGTATGAGTTCGTATAACTCAGAGAAACTTTCTATTTACCCTGATATGGAAGTTTAGACGACTAAGTCTGTCCAATACAACGGTATTATGCCACGTGGTGGGTTCTTGTCGTGTCCGCCACCACGGCGTTAAGTTTAAGGCATGGGCTCACCACTTAACGGTTCTGGGTTATATTTTCTAGTATGCTCAGGATAGAAGAACATGTATCGTGCTGGTGCAAGGCTAGATATTAAGTAGTGTAAAGGCTTTATTATGACCTCTAGACCACATTCAACATGAAGAGTGTGGTGGAGTCTTGCAAACTCAAAACAAACTAGAGTGCTCATATCTTGTGGGTAAAGCTGTACAAACTCTGCAGAGTTGTCTAAACTAATCGATTAGCCGTGCTCACGGTCAAGAGCGCTTTGGTGAAATGTCATGAGTATAGACTCAATTGTTTTAAAAATATGAACATGTGAGTTGGTTTGAAATGAATAAAAGTGTTTGAGTTGTGTGAGTATGTTGAAATATTTTGACTTGTTGTCAAGGATGATAACAAGATGTTGAATATGATGGAATCATGATGAAATAAATGATGAAACTTACAACTTGACTTGTTAATTGAATTGTCCACTCTCTTACAAAACATTTGTGAAACAAAACTTGCTTTATGTTGAAAATGAACTACTCATGTAGCCCTTCTTTGAATATATGCCTTACATGTAGTTGTTAGGTTTGACTAGTGCTTGCTAGTACATTAACTCGATTAATGTTGATATATTCTTTTGCTTGTTGGTTTAGACTTAGAATTTGAGTGATGCGGGTTTCCAATTGCTTCTTCTAGGATTTGTACTTAATGGGGTAAACCCCTAGTCGGTGTGCTTGTGATTCGGTAGTCAAGCTTGCGCTGTTCTCTGATAGATTTATTCGGCTGGTCGGCCCGTGTAACTATTTAGTTGATGTAAGTCTTTAAGTTCTTTTCATCTTAAATATGTTTGCTATGTATGTCCATGCTTGAGATGAAAGCGTGAATCTAGTGCACATCTTAGGAACTAGAATCACATGAGTATGAGTTAAGGATATTTGAGAGGTTGTAGATCTTTAGTCATTTATGTCAAGTCTCCTGGGTGTGTAACACATCTGATCGCCGCCTTCGTGTGGTTTGACGGGCATATCTCAAGCTGAAGTTAACTGGCAGACTAAAGGCACAGCAATGTCTCTAATATCTTCCTCTCGAGGCTCTCGATGTTTCATTATGATTGGTCAAATGAATTGAATTATTCTCTTCATTCCTCAATTATAATGGTAGGTCCGAGCAGTCATCCGACAGGCATGGTATCAGAGCAAATACGGACTACAGGAGCCCCTTAAATTGATCATTTAGAATGTATTCTCAAAATTATTTTGAGGGCTTCGCTCTCAGTTACAAATTATTTGTGAAATCCATATTCAATCTTATGTCTCATCTCTCTCTAGGGATTATTCTACTCCATGTCTCTATTTCATGTTTTAAAACTCTTATCTTGCTCTATAGGACCAAAACCTTTTGAAAGATTATAATTTTTTTATGAAAAAGGAGTTTGAAAACACTTAATGATTACAACCAATCAGTACCAAAGAGCTTTTGAAGGGTTTTGAAATCCATTTGCAAACTATTCCTATGTGCTAGTGCGATTTTATAAAATATCGGGTTAGAAATAGCCTTTACTGTATGAGTTTTGAAATGTGTTGAAAAAACATAATACTTGATAGACATTATCAGGATTCCATCTCCTCATGTTATCTCAGCACCAAAAATGAATTGGGTTTATTTTGACCTCCTCTTTCTCAACTTTTAAAATTTTACCGATATGACCTAAAGGAAAAAGGTTGTTATAGGATAAGAGTTGTTGTGCTTAAAACTCTAGATTGTTTACTTAGATGGACTCCCCAAAATTCACTGGAACATCCTAACATAACAAGACTAAAATATGATAAATTTAGATAACTTAAAACTTGGATAAAGTTTTATTTCGTGACGGTTGTTTGTGTTCTGGAATTTTGAGTCAGTCTGCTTGTTAATTTTGTGTAGGCTAAACCGTAAGTCATAGACTTGAGAATTTTTACAGACAGAATGTAGACTAACTTAGTAAACTTCATGAATTTTGGCATAAGTTTTAGACCCATGCATCATGGTAAAACAATCTAATTAATTAACCTAATCATGTACTGGAAATTTGTAGCAGTTGCAGTCATCTCTTCATGTAGCCCAAACCTTAATTGATAAAATGTGCATCTTCTTACAGAAGTTTGCATACATAACCATTAGACTCCACAAATTTTGGCTGTAATTTATGAGTCATTGCATCATAATATAAAAATTCATGTAGCATTGCATAGTCCCAATCTGAAAACAGTCGTTAACCCGGTTGTAGAATTTGTGTAGCCTAAACTATCTAAAACTATAGGTGATAAAATTCTGGTTTCTTCAGGTTAGCTCACAAACCTACTCACCTACCTTTTTTATTTTTGACCAAATTTTCTCACCGATAGAACCTTACTCAAATAATTGACAGAGACGGTAGGCTGACACATTCCAGCACTGCATCATTTGTCTAGATCATTTTCTCTAACATAAATCCACTTCTCCAAAAATTACCATTTCTTCTCAGATTATAGACCATTTCCTTAGGTGGTCAAATATAAAATATTTCATAGTTTAACATCTCTCTAGCATAGCCTTTTGCTTCAGGTTATACCACCGACCTGAGTAGGACAGCACTTACCACATGTGTCGGTATAGCCCTTATCTATAAGATTTGTTGATGAAACCTAAAGCAAAACATTAATTTATTTTTAAGGGGGATAGTGTGACATGACCAGGAAAACCTAGAGACATGCATGAGACCTTACGTATTTCTTATTAGGTCAAGAACATAAAATCTTTACTTCTAGGCCAGGGAATAAAAATTTAAAAGAGTAAGAACAGGTTTATGCCTAGCTAGCCTTAAGGTTTACAAATGTATAAATGCCTTTGATTTTCTACTAAACCTTGTTCTTTATTTATTTCATGTAGATGCCTACCAGGTACTGTCACATACCCAAACTCTAGGGTCAAGAAATTTTTGTCAAAACCAAATGAAAGTGAAGTTCTTCAATTTTGTGAACCAAAAATTTTCATTTCTAACTTAGGACAAGTACTTCAACCTATTGCATGATTGAAGTTTGAGAACAAAATAAAACTTCTCCATTCCTAACTTAGAACATAAGCCACATAAAACCTAAGTGCATACATGGGCGTAATGCATGTTTTGGCTTGAGTCCTTTTGTGCATTTGGGATTCTGGATTTCATTTCATATTAGGTCACATGAACATAATTAAGGATGATAAGTTCACCAAGCAAACAAATGACTAACCCTGGATGATAACATGTGAATATAAAATTAAATTCAAAGATCATCTCCTAGGCTCAAGAGAAATTTAAATATAATCCCTAGACCAATATTAGATGCATTTATGAAAAAGTAACAGATCTACAGAGAAATGTCAACTTAATTCTCTAAAATATAGGATACTAATTAAAATCCTTTATCAGCTAAAACCATACTTCACCCAAAAGTGAATTAAAATGCACATAAGTGTACATGGGAAATAATTTATTCAAATACTAGGTTAATTATCATGAATAAATATAATTTTTCTAGAATTTTCTCCTCTGTTTAAGTCTCCTAAAATTCAAATTAGTTTCCAATTAACCCATCTTTGTTTAATTTATGTGCGCAATCTACAAATGATTTTTGTGTACAACCAAAGAAAATAGAATCTAGGTGTAAACATCTACCTCTAGAAAAATTTACACTAATTTATCTATACCACATATTAAACTATAGACCATCAAAGTTAGGGTGAGAAAATAATTTGAAAATTTCGTCCAAAACCGTTTTCACCCATATTTCTACCCATCCCCCACTCACCCACCTAGCCTATCATGCTCTGGGCCCCCTTGGCAGCCTCCTTGGCTTGCCCTTCCTCTCCATTACCCCTAACCGACCAGGAACGCGAGAGGGAGCGAGGAGACAGCGCTCTGGGCACGCTCGACGCGTGGCCACGATGTGTCGATGGCGCAAGCTCTTCCTCTTGCCCTCAAACTTCCCAGCCGCATCTTCCAACCTCACTCTCCACCCCAAAGCCGAGCAAAATGAGAGAGAGAGAGCTCCAGTGTCCCAATTTTCCATCAACTCCATCGCTGCCCAGGAAGACGACAGGCGTCACCATTACTGATTGAGCCATGGTCGTCCTTTCTCTTTAGTGTTCCATCATGTCCTCTTGATGCCGAGCAATTTCCCTTTTGACACCATCTCATTTAATCCACTGTAGCGGCAGGAACGCCAATGTGCCCTCGCCGGTTTGGAGCACGCTCTAGGCATAGCCGCCGCCCTGGCCTCATCGCCGAGCGGCCACCTCCGACCTATGCAGGACTAGCCAACACGCCACCATCATTGCCTCACCACCACTTCCAAAAGCCCTCAAGAACCCCGAAGAATGGTGCACTGAAGAAGGGGGATCATCGTCGATTTCCCCAACTCTGGCCGCCGTTGCCATTTCTGATTCCTCTGCAACCGGTGAGACACGGTCTGATTCCTTGAACAGGTAGCAGCCTTGGGTCATCAGAAACCAGTGCCACCCCTCTTCTTGGCAGGCCGAAGACCGGAGGAGAGCTATCGTCGTCGTCTTGCCATTTTCCATCGCTGTCGGGCAGTTCCTCGCATGGTCGCCACTGTGCAAGCTTCGCTAGCCCACGCACAACCTTCGGTGAGTCTCCAAGAGCCCTGTAGAGCACTTGCATGCACCCACATTGTATGGATCTAGCCTCCAAGGCAACATGCACCGCCCACCCGAGAGCTACCGCCGCTCGTGCCAATGTTGCCATGGATTCTGGTCACCACTATGCAAGAATCCACCACCAATAGCTTCGCAATATTTCCCCCCTACAATTTCGCTTTTGGCCGCTCCATCTAGATCGCAACCGTTCGCCGTCGGTGAGGCCGAGAAGGAACTCTGGCCGTCGAGCTCTGTCTCTCTTCTTCCTTGTCTCGCTAACAGATGGGCCCGACCAGATTAGGGCGCGAGGACCATGCTTAGTGACAAGTTTAAAAGTTCTAAGGGTTAGTTAGTAAAAGTACAGTGCATGACATGTGGGTTCATGGATCTATTTGTAAATAAACTAAAACCGGAGTACTCTTAAGTAAAATTTCAATTACCACGTACTAGGGACCTCGGGTTCTAATTCAAGAACTCCGGGGCCTTTCGCAAAATGTCCAGACTGACCAATGGACCCCATGTATTTATAATTTGAAAAATAAAAGAATATAGCTAAAACAATAACTTTTCAAATTGTACAGACTTGTAAATTCTATATAAAATCAAATATAACTCCTTGTGAGGTGATTCCAGTTGGTATAGATTCATGTTGTGAACTTTAATTTAGGAGTATAAAACTTAGCACTCACTATACAAATTTTGTCTCAAAATTTTTTCTAATTTCAATCACACATAGAGCTTACAAAAATTTATAAAATGCATATAAAATTCAATTTGACCTATTTTGGGACAAACTAAAACTCTATAGATTCATCAACTTATACTCTTTGTTTAGGGGAAATAAAAGTATATAATTACTTCGTGCCAAATACAGGTATAACTAGCATCATTCAAATAATGAGTTTTATACTGTCTGAATTTGGAGATTTATATAAAATTTATTTTAACTCCTTTTTGAGTAAACTTAAGTTTTATAGAATCACCAGGACAAATACTTTCAAACTATAAAATAAAAGCATATGCTTACTGTATAGTAAAACCCCTTAAATATTTATATAAGAAATAAACCCCTTAATGCACACTTCAACTTGAAAAATTTGTAGAAAATTCATTTTTAGTCTATTTTGAGTGAACTATGTTTCTATAGAACCAGAAAGTGATGAACTTCAATTAGGTAAAATAAAATATTGCAACTCATATACTAAATATGTCATTAAACTTTAAATAGATAACTAAAGTGCTAATCACGATAATAAATTAAGCACTAAATGTATGCATGTATAGATGTATATGTATAATGTATCATAGTTCCAAATAAATCAAAATAAAACTTGTTGGATCAGAGAAACACTAGGATCCACCCTTAGCCACCAAAAACTTGGCACACTTAGCTCATATGACAATTTCTAGGTGGATATGTTAAATACCTAACATAGAACACTCCCTAGCTTATAAAATATGTGGTAAAATAATTTAAACTCTAAAATTTTGAACTAAGATTAGATTGCTTAACTAGTTATTTATTTTTATACATATCTAGCAAATAAAACATGATCTGGATATAAAAAAATCAAAGGCCATACAAGCTTAAGGAGTATGTGCCTAGAACATGTTATAACTTGTAAAATGTATAAGAAATTCTTAGTAACTCTGAAAATTGTGAAACCAAATGTGGTAGTATTAGAAAACATATCTCCTAATCTCTGCAAAGTCAAAGTTAATAAAAATCAAATTATAGAAATTTTTTAGGACACTACCCAATTAAATACTACTTTATACCGAGTAAACTTCTAAAAATAAATAACTCCCAAATAAAAAGAGATAAAATGGAAATTATTTCACCTAGATTCACTTTATACCAATACCAACACACTGTGCACAGATCATGCATTTTAGAGCATTTTGGATTTTTGCCTAATTCGGTGTTTAATTGCATATCGTGTACTCTATTTAGATAATTGCATAAGCGGTGAAGGAGTGGATTAGGTGCTAACATTTCTCAAGATCATGGCAAGTTATTATCCTCCCATCCTTTGAACACGTTGAATCCCATGATTTGAGGAATGAAAATGTTTGTTCGCAAAGTTGCATGTGAATTTAGACTATATCGATATTTAAAATTTGGTTAAGGTAGTTATGACCTATTTGATGCATTCCCTACCTTAAATAATTGTAATCATTGCTATTCGTACCCCTAGAAATGTTTAGATTATATTCCTTGTGCTCAAATGGATATATATATGCTTTATGCAACTACTTGCTTAGCCTTGCTTAGACTTATGCAAATGCTCATTCCATCGGTACTAAAATGTAATTTTGATATGCAAACCCTTGCTGAAATGGGTTGGACTTGACGAGTATTTGCAAACTAAAATGTGTGGAAATGTGGTTTTGACTTGGGCGGCAAGTGGCGTGCATATGGTGTTAGTTGTATGCCGGTAGGCGGAGAGATGTTTGCCCAAGTCCGTAAGGACCGAACTTGTGTCACCAACTTAAAGTTATCCGTACATCCACATGTGCTAGTTATGGGATAGCCTAAGTTGACTAATCTACTTAGCGCCTAGCCTTGCACTATGGTAGGCCATTGTGTATGGGTTCGTATAACTCAGAGAAACTTCCTATTTACCCCGATGTGGTAGTTTAGGAGACTAAGTCTGTCCAATACAACGGTATTGTGCCACGTGGGTGGGTTCCTGTCGCGTCCGTCACCACGATTCTAGGTTATATTTCTAGTATGCCTAGGATGGAGGAACACATATGGTACTGGTGCAAGGCTAGATATTAAGTAGTGTAAAAACTTCGTTGTGACCTCTAGACTGTACTCAATGTGTAGAGTATGGTGGTACCGACGGGTAACGGACAAAACTAGAGCGATTCACATCATGTGGGTAAAGCTGTACAAAGTATGCAAAGTTCTCCAAACTAATCAATTAGTCGTGCTCATGGTTAAGAGTGCTTTGGTGAAGTGTTATGAGTATAGACATGTTTGAACATGTGATTTGGTTTGAAAATGATAAAATGTATTGAGTTGTGTGAGTCTGGTGATATATTTTGACTTGTTGTCAAGGATGGAATCATGATGAAATTAATGATGAAACTTAAAATTTGTCTTTGTTAATTGAATCGTCAACTCTTTTATAAAAGACTTGTGAAATAAAACTTGTTTTATGCTGAAAATGAACTATACATAAAGCTCCTCTTTGAATATATGCCTATCATGTAGTATGTTAGCTTTGACCTGTGCTTGCCAATACATTAACTTATTTAATGTACTGACTCTTGCCACTGGAATATCCTTTGCTTGCAGGTTTGGACTTAGGCTTTAAGTGATGCGGGTTTTCAATTCGCCTCTTTTAGGATTTGAATTTAACAGGGTAAACAACTAGTCGGTGTGCTTGTGAATGGGTAGTCAAGCTTTCGCAGTTCTATGATATATTTATTTGGCCGGTCGGCCTATGTAACTATTTAGTTGATGTAAGTATTTAAGTTCCTTTCATCTTAAATGTGTTTGCTATGTATGTCCATGCTTAAGAGGAAAGTGTGAATTTAGTGCACATCCTGGGAACTAGATTCATATGAGTACGAGTTAAGGATATTTGAGATGTTGTAGATCTTTAGTCATTTATGTCGAGTCTCCTGGTTGTGTAACACATTTGGTCACCGCCTTCGTGTGGTTTTACGGGCACATCTCAGGCTGAAGTTGACTGGCAGACTAAATGCCCAACAACATCTCCAAAATCTTTCTCTCGAGACGTCGGACGTTTCATTATGTTTGATAGATGACTTGAAGTGATTCACTTCATCTTTCAAATATGATGAGAGGTCCGGAGTGTCTCCCGATAGGTACACACCATTCTACGACTACCGCGGGTTCACCTGGAACTCCACTCAGCATATGCTCTGGATTATGGTGCAATATGCTCGGTTCACCTATCCACCTGAATACCACATCCTCAATAAAAACCGTTGGAACCTCCCATACCGCAATAATGGCTCGTGTAAGCATTCGGGGTAGAACTCCATTAGAAGGGGACTGCCAGTGCACCGGTTATGGTTGGGATAGTATGTCTGCCAGGCAAAATTGTGCCTATGATGCCATTACCCGTCTTCGCTGTGAACTACCGGAGTGGGAAGAGTACTACTGTTATATTCCATCTTTAGCAGAGGGAGCTGAATACAGTACCTACCTAGGGCTGACTAAGATAGGAATAGGTCGCACACCCCATACCTCCAGCTAGCAGGTTTTGTTCATTCTTTAGATATACTCTATAGCACCACCTTTGCCGAGCTGCAACACGTCCGCACAAGGGTAGCCACTTTAGAAAGGAGTATCATGCCAAGGTTTCATCAAGGACACTATACCCCAGAGTTCAGTATGGAGAGGTTGCCAAGCTTGCACCAGCTGAAGACCTACCATCACCAATTGGGAATTATTTTGAGAGGACTCCACCTCCCCATGTTGATGTCAGAAGCGTCTACCCTCCGCTTGGAACTACAGGATCCTATAGACCGCCAAAATATGTTCATTGGTATGGACGGGTCTTCAAGCTGAAGATGGAGGAATAAAATGACAAGCCCTAGGAGATCTAAGGATGCCAAGTATGATAGACCTTATGGTATATCAGTGGCCAATTTTTGAAAAGGAACTGTGCTGTAAAATGTATGTAATATGGCTACCATGTAACTTTTTTATGTAAGGACCTAATGGAGAGTATGTAATAGTAGTCCGGAACCTGTTTTACTTCAATTTTAGAAATTGTTATGCTCGTTGTCCAAAAGTTTAGTTTTTGAAGATGTAAATTAAACGAAAATAAAGACATGACCATGGATTCCTAAATTGTACACCTTGTTGTAGCTTGATAGAACCAAACCCTCTTTTGCTAGCCTTTTGTCACCTGCAAAATCACTGGACCACAATCATACACGTTAGTGATATCCCCCTAGAGGCAACATGGAGATGTTGGATATCACGTCAATGTTTATGTATAAATGAATAAAGTGTTATTCAGTTTCATGAAATAGACATCTTGTATTGATCAATAAGTACGTGACTTATTTATGAGACTCTTTATGCATGAATCTATTTCTAAATGATCCTCGATCACATGTCATATTATTGGAACAAATATGACTCTAAGATCGGCATGCTTATTGATTGATGATCATGTCTCATAGATCATGGGTATGGAGATACCAAATCAATAAACATGGACACATGTGTTAGAGAACACATTGTTGGATAGACCCACCATGAGACACTACAGAATTAATGTGACATTAGTTGGTCTCGGGTAGCGTTGGTACAAAGTCCTTAGACCTGAGATCATCATGAATTTCAACATGTGTAGTAGCCTACTTTGGGACTACCAAACGCTATTCCGTAACGGGTAGTTATAAAAGTAGTCTTCGGGTTTGCTATGAAACATGGAGTGGGATGAGAGTGATCAAGATGGAATTTGCCCCACCTTTGGAGAGATATCTCTGGGCCCCTCGAGGTAATGGATTATGGAAATGCATGGCCATGCTAAGTTCATTGAGGAGTCAATCAACGGACACATAATCCCATACGGTTCGAGTGAATGGTTAAGCTATTGAAGGGATGGCACACATCTTGCCTATAGCTTAATTGGTATCGTGAGGCAACGCAATTTGTGTAAAGGTTCGCCTGATATTATTCTTGTATACTATGGTGTCAATATGTGCTGCTAGGCGACGCTGGTTGACAGATCGGCCGAGTTGGATCCGAGCCGACGATCGGCTGAGTTGGACTCGAGCCGACGGTCGGCGAGTTTGACTCGAGCCGAAACCGAGTATACCGAACCTACGGGTCGCATGCTTAAGGGGATAAGAATAGGCATTCGAGTTGGACTCGGATACGTCTCGATCGGATAGAGTCCTATGGGGTTACGAAGTCCAGCCGGCCAACTCTATGAAGATTCGGATAGGATCCGATTCACAATAGAGTCCCGATGGGCCTCTAGGCCCAACCGGCAACTCTATATAAAGGGGTGAGGAGTGGAGAGCTGTTGCATCGTTTTTGGAACCGAATCAATCTGATCACGCGTGTCTTCAGAAGTCGGTGAGATCAATCTCCACAGAAACCCTCCCCACTTTCGAGCCAAAACCCTAGCCTTGCATCGCGTGCTAGCACACGGGTGTACGGCGTTCTGTCCCCGGACGTGTGGATACTGGTAGAGGCACTGCTACGTTGCGGCACTGTTGATCGGCTACGAATCGGCTGTGGTGGAATCGGCTGCGGTCGAGCGCATCGGAGCGAGGCGTGAGAACGCGGTCAGACGACTTGAATCGGCCATCGGCGAATCGGGTGATCGTGAATCGGGCATGCCGCCGGGAATCGGGTCATCGGCCAAGCATTCCGCATCGGATAGCCCTTATTGGCTAGTCCGCCGCACTCTACTCCAATTGGTAACGATCTATCGACCCTTACTTGCAAGTGTTCCTGGTTTGCGCGGTAGAAAAGTTTTGTTTTTCGGCTAGCGTAGCCTCCGCGTAACCCTTCAGTGGTATCAGAGCTAATCTTGCTTAGTTCGGGTTTTAGATTGGATCTGGAACAAGTTTTGCACATGGGTTGATTAGATCAATCGGTTTTACGGGATCTGTTGAGGAGAGTAGATGGTAATTGCATTCCTTGATAGTGTATCGGAACGACGTAATGTGATTACGTCGAAGCAATATCCATAGAAGTCGGTTTGAGTCGGTTTCGGGATAGCGTTCCTTGATAGTGTATCGGAACGGTATAATGTGATTATACCGAAGCTATCTCGTAGTCCGATCTTGTTTGCTGCCTCGGGCCTACGCAAACCATCTCCCTTGATAGTGTATCGGGACGGCATAATATGATTATGCTGATATGGTTTCCGTAAGAGATTTCATAGATTGGATCTATGGATTTCATATCGCCGTGTGCGCCCCCCCTTTTAGGTCGTCTCGATGTCGTATATCTGTGATAGGTAGAAAATGTTCTACGCCTAACTTATTTTTGCAGAGAATGCTTTGAGATGGTATGGCCCTATTGTATGTATGAGATACATGTGATGCATGTAATATTCTTTCATATGTGCAATCCCGTAATATTCTTTCTTACGTGCAATGCTTGTAATATTCTTTCATGACTTACGAGTCGATGGAATCTTCAATTATAGCATCTATAGTAGTAGCTTAGTTTGAAGAAATCAAGCATTCGGCACTCGGAAGAACGATGATGAAGATGGAGATCCTCTACACCGGCATGGAGATGAAGATCACCATGTGAAGGGGGCCATACTATTTCATTATATGCTATTCTACTGCTTTCATATATGTGATATGTTTGTTTGATAGGATAGCATCCCTCGCAAAATTAAGTAGTAATGATGCCCTTCCAAATGTTGCACCCGTCACTGTTATGCTCGTCAATGGTGGGTTTGCCAAAGCAGATGTCATTCTCTATCATAACACGAGAGGGTATATGTCGGACATATACACAGAGCATTTGGTTTACTTAACAAGGCTATCAAAACAGCTTTGGGCCTTGGGGCATAGGTTGGCGCCGGGCATGGAGATGACACACCAACAACAAGAGTCACATAGAGATGTGATTAGCAAGGAGTTGCTTACCGATGATATTAATTTTCTAGCGTGATGCCAAAGCTCACTAGAAATTAATTAACATGTGGATCTTGACCCAATACGTAACCTAGAGGGAAGGTGTAAAATACGTAATGGGAGTCTAATGTTAAATTGTTTAACAATAGACATCGCATAAACATTGTGCTAAACTTTGCTTGTTCTTTGTAGAATAATGGCAACTAATACTACACCTAGTGCTTTTAATTTGCGATCTATTCTCGAGAAAGAAAAATTAAATGAAACAAACTTTATGGATTGGTATCGCAACTTGAGAATTGTTCTCAAGCAAGAGCGTAAGGAGTACGTTCTTGAAGTACCTTATCCGGATGATTTGCCTAACGGTGCTGCAACGCACGGAGGGCTTACGAGAAGCACGCTAATGATGCCCTAGATATAAGTTGTCTCATACTTGCTACAATGTCCCCCGAGCTTCGAAGCAATATGAGAGCAGCGATGCTCACACTATTATTCGGGGACTGCGTGGCATGTTTGAGAACCAAGCTCGAGCCGAGAGGTTTAACACCTCAAAGTCTTTGTTTGCATGCAGCTTGTTGAGGGAATCCCATCAGTCCGCATGTGATAAAGATGATTGGCTATATCGAGAGTCTTGAGAAACTAGGTTTCCCTCTTAGCCAAGAGTTGGCTACGAGACGTGATTCTTCGCCGCTCCCTCCGAGCTTCGAGCCATTCATATTACATTATCACATGAACAATATGCATAACCTTGGCCGAATTACATGGGATGCTAAAGACACTGAGGAGAGTATCCAGAAAAATGGTCATCATGTGATGATGATGTAGAAGGCTAAGCGCAAACCACCTGTCAAGAAACTTTGCACCAAGAGGAAGTTAACTCCCGATGAGATTGCGAGTGCCACTAATGCAAAGAAGGGCAAAATGGGGTCGGCGACATCGATGCCGTTTGCTTCTATTGCAAGGAGACAGCCACTGGAAAAGGAACTACAAGAAGTACATGGAGGATCTCAAAAAGAAGCAAAGTATGACTTCGCTTCAGGTATTAATGTTATAGACATTAATCTTGCTACTTCACCTACGACTCTTGGGTATTTGATACCGGATCAATAGCTCATATTTGCAAATCGTTGCGGGGAATGAGAAGAAGTAGAGACTTGAGAAGGGGCGAGGTGAACTGCGCGTCAACAATGGAGCAAGCGTTGCTACGAGTTCTTGTCGGCACGAGTACCACTTCATCTACCTTCAAGATTAGTTTTGGAATTAAATAATTGTTATTGTGTTCCAACACTATGTCAAAATGTTATTTCCGCTTCATGTTTGCAAGCGGAAGGATATGATTTTAGATCAATGGACAATGGTTGTTCAATATATCTCGTAGATATGTTCTATTTTCATGCTCCATTGGTGAATGGATTATACATTTTGAATCTTGAAGCGTCTCCCATCTATAACATTAATACGAAAAGGCAACTCTCTAATGATACAAACCCCACGTTTATCCGGCATTGTCGCTTAGGCCATGTAAATAAGAAACACATGGAGAAGCTCCATAAGGATGGATTGCTTCACTCTTTTGATTTTGAATCATTTGAGACATGTGAGTCTTGTTTACTTGGTAAGATGACAAAGGCACCTTTCACGCGACACAATGAGAGAACAAGTGACTTGTTGGCACTCATACATACCGATGTATCTGGACCAATGAGCTCAACGGCCGAGGTGGTTATCGACTTCATTACCTTTACCGATGACTTTAGTAGATATGGTTATATGTAATTAATGAGGCATAAGTCCAAATCCTTTGAAAAGTTCAACGAATTCCGAATGAAGTACGTAATCATTTAGGGAAAATAATCAAGTTTCTACGATCGATCGTGGAGGGAATACTTGAGCCAAGAGTTTGGTAATCATCCGAAAGATTGTGGAATTGTTCCACGCTTGACTCCACCAGAACTCCACAATGGAACGGAGTGTCCGAACGGAAAAATCGCACCTTGCCGGACATGGTGCGATCCATGATAAGCCAAAGTGATCTTCCATTATCCTTATGGGGATATGCTCTTGAAACAAATGCGCTCACACTAAATTGAGTTCCATCTAAGTCGTTGAAAAGACACCATATGAGATATGGACAGGGCTACTCCCTAGTTTGCCTTTTCTCAAAATTTTGGGATGTGAAGCTTATGTAAAACGTTTACGGTCGACAAGCTCACACCCAAATCGACAAGTGCTTCTTTGTGGGATATCTTAAGGAAACTAAGGGATATTACTTTTATAATCGGGAACAAGACAAAGTGTTTGTCGCCCGACACGGTGTCTTCTTGGAGAAAAGTTTCTTTCAAGAAGGGTTAGTGGGAGCAGGTGCATCTTGAAGAAGTTCAAGAAACACCGGAAAATGTTTCAAATGACCACACAACCACAACAGAGGAGCAAATTGTTGCGCCACCGCTTGTAGATACACCAACCCCACGGAGGTCGAAAGATCACGTCGTGCACCGACAGTACACAAGCGAACAACGTGATATATTGTTGTTAGACAACGATGGACCTAAGACCTATGAGAAAGCGATGGTGGGACCCGATTCCAACAAGTGGCTTGGAGCCATGAAATCCGAAATAGAATCCATGTATGATAATCAAGTTTGGAGCTTGGTTGATCCACTGATGGTGTCAAAACCATTGAGTGTAAATGGGTTTTTAAGAAAAAGGCCGATATGGATGGAAATGTTCACATCTATAAGGCACGATTGGTGGCGAAAGGTTTTAAATAGATTCAAGGTGTTGATTATGATGAAACCTTCTCGCCCGTCGCAATGCTTAAATCTATTCGGATTATCCTAGCTATTGCTGCATATTTCAATTATGAGATATGGCGAGATGGATGTCAAAACGGCTTTCCTAAATGGAAACATAAGCGAGGATGTATACATGATACAACCCGAGGGTTTTGTTGATCCACAATCACTGGAAAGATATGCAAGTTACGTAAATCCATTTATGGATTGAAGCAAGCATCTCGGAGTTGGAATATTTGTTTCGATGAAGTAATCAAAGGGTTTGGTTTCATCAAAAACGATGAGGAGGTCTCGTGTTTACAAAAAGGTCGGTTGGAGCGCAATTGTATTTCTAATCTTATATGTTGATGACATATTGTTGATTGGAAATGATATCCCTATGCTAGAATCCGTCAAATCTTCATTGAAAAATAGTTTTTCTATTAAAGCATACATATTGGGCATTCGGATCTATAGAGATAGATCCAAGAGGCTAATTGGATTAAGCCAAAGTACATACATTGACAAGGTGTTGAAAAGGTTCAACATGCATGATTCCAAGAAAGGTTTCTTGCCCATGTCACATGGCATTAATCTTAGCAAGAATTAGTGTCCTCGGACACATAATGAGCGGAATAAGATAGGTATGGTTCCATATGCTTCGGCAATTGGATCCATCATGTATGCCATGCCTTGTACATGTCCGATGTCTCGTACGCTTTGAGTGCTACGAGCAGATACTAGTCGATCCAGTGAAGGTCACTGGATCGCCGTAAAGAATAACCTTAAGCACTCGAGAAGAACTAAGGATATGTTCCTAGTCTATGGAGGTGAAGAAGAGCTCATTGTAAGTGGTTACTCCGATGCTTGCTTCCAAACAGACAAGGATGATTATAGATTGCAATATGGGTTCGTGTTCTACCCGAACGGAGGCGCATCACCGCAAGAGTTACAAGCAATATTGTTGCCGACTCTACAACGAGAGTCGAGTACATTGCTTTCGGAAGCCGCAAAGGAGGCCGTTTGGATCAAGAAGTTCGTTTCGAGCTTGGTGTGATGACTAATGCGAATGGTCCAGTGTCACTCTATTGTGATAATAGTGGAGCCATTGTGCAAGCCAAGGAGCCGAGGTCACTTGAAGTCCAAACACATAATTCGGCGATATCATCTCATCCGTGAGATAGTGGACAGAGGTGATGTCAAGATATGCAAAGTGCACACGGATCTCAACATAGCCGATTCGCGACAAAACCTCTCCCTCACCGAAACATGAGGCACTCACAAGAGCAATGGGTATTAGACTCTACGTGATTGACTCTAGTGCAAGTGGGAGATCTAGTGATATGCCCTAGAGGCAATATGGAGATGTTGGGTATCATGGTCAATATTTATGTATAAATGAATAAAGTGTTATTCAGTTTCATGAAATAAACATCTTGTATTGATCAATAAGTATGTGACTTATTTATGAGACTCTTTATGCATGAATCAATTTCTAAATGATCCTCGATCACATGTCATATTATTGGAACAAATATGACTCTAAGATCGGCATGCTTATTGATTGATGATCATGTCTCATAGATCATGGGTATGGAGATACCAAATCAATAAACATGGACACATGTGTTAGAGAACACATTGTTGGATAGACCCACCATGAGACACTACAGGGAATTAATGTGCCATTAATTGGTCTCGAGTAGGGTTGGTACAAAGTCCTTAGACCTGAGATCATCATGGATTCCAACATGTGTAGTAGCCTACTTTGGGACTACCAAACGCTATTCCGTAATCGGGTAGTTATAAAAGTAGTCTTCGGGTTTGCTATGAAACATGGAGTGGGATGTGAGTGATCACGATGGAATTTGCCCCTCCTTTGGAGAGATATCTCTGGCCCTCGAGGTAATGGATTATGGAAATGCATGGCCATGCTAAGTTGATTGAGGAGTCAATCAACGGACACATAATCCCATACGGTTCGAGTGAATGGTTAAGCTATTGAAGGGATGGCACACATCTTGCCTATAGCTTAATTGGTATCGTGAGGCAAAGCAATTTGTGTAAAGGTTCGAGCCGATATTATTCTTGTATACTATGGTGTCAATATGTGCTGCTAGGCGCCGCGTGACAGATCGGCGAAGTTGGACTCGAGCCGACGGTCGGCTAAGTTAGACTATAGCCGAAACCAAGTATACCCGAACCTAGAGGGTCGCACCCTTAGGGGATAAGAAAATGCTTTCGAGTTGGACTCGGATACGGCTCGATCGGATAGGGATCCGATCGGATAGAGTCCTATGGGCTTACGAAGTCCAGCCGGCCAACTCTATGAGATTCGGATGGGATCCGATTCAAAATAGAGTCTCGATGGGCCTCAAGGCCCAACCGGCAACTCTATATAAAGGGGTGAGGGGTGGAGAGCTGCTGCATCGTTTTTGGAACCGAATCAATCTGATCACGCGTGTCTTCAGAAGTCGCGAGATCAATCTCCACGGAAACCCTCCCCACTTTCGATCCAAACCCTAGCCTTGTATCGCGTGCTATCACACGGGTGTACGGCGTTCTGTCCCCGTACGTGTGGATACCGGTAGAGGCGCTGCTACGTTGCGGCACTGTTGATCGGCTACGAATCGACTGTGGTGGAATCGGCTGCGGTCGAGCGCATCGAGCGAGGCGTGAGAACACGGTCGGACGACTTGAATCGGCCATCGGCGAATCGGCTGATCTGTGAATCGGCTGTCCCGGGAATCGGCTGTCGGCAAATCGGCCGTCATCGGCCAGCACTGTTCCAGATCGGATAGCCCTGATTGGCTAGTCCGTTGCACTCTACTCCAACCAGATCGGATCGACCCTTACTTGCAAGTGTTCCTAGTTTGTGCGGTAGAAAAGTTTTGTTTTTCGGTTAGCGTAGCCTCCGCGTAACCCTTCAATACCATGTAGGATCACTATCCATCTATGAAATAAAGGTCTCTAAAATTTTGGAGTAGAAAGTCTATCATACAACTTAAGAAAAGCTTAACGTTAGACATATTAAATCTTGTATGTTTGAAAGACTTTGTAAAAGTTAAAAGTGATAAAATCATGTTATCGAAAAAAAGAATCGCTCGCATGAAATGGATCACCCGTAGGAATTCAGTGATAGATTTCCACCTCATCCTAAGCAAATATCTTATCCATCATCTTGTTAGGATGAAGTCCTATATATATCGAACATAGTTAAACCAACAGATTTCCAACCACAACACAACCCAAATCTTGGGGACAAGATTTATTTAAGGGGATAGATTGTCACATACCCAAATTCTAGGGTCAAAAAATTTATGTCAAAACCAATTGAAAGTGAAGTTCTTCAATTTTGTGAACCAAAATTTTTCATTTCCAACTTAGGTGAAGTACTTCAACTTATTGCATGATTTGAAATTTTAGAACAAATTAAAACATTTTCAATCCTAACCTTGAACATAGATGCAATCATACATGTGTACATGTATATGCA
This sequence comes from Oryza australiensis, assembly GCA_019925245.2. Classification (NCBI taxonomy): domain Eukaryota; kingdom Viridiplantae; phylum Streptophyta; class Magnoliopsida; order Poales; family Poaceae; genus Oryza; species Oryza australiensis. Next base: position 57,299 of record JAIFGZ020000403.1, on the reverse strand, counting down.
TAAAAGAATGTTTGACAACGAATCCTTGGTGCATTTGGATTTTGGTCTCGCATTTCATAATAAGTCCGATGAGTAGAACCTAAAAGATGTATTCCACTAAACAAACCTATGGCTAACCTTAGGTGATAACATGTGAACATACAATTAAAATTCAGAGATCAGCTCCTCAGCTCAAGAGAGGTTTAATTTAGCCCTATAATAATATTAGATGCATTTACGAAATGGGAACACCTATACAAAGAAAGGTCATCCTAATTCTATAAAATAATTCATGCAAGATAAAATCATAGAAAACTTCATGCAGGTGTCAATCACTAAATTCAACTCAATTAATTTTGGTACAACTTAAATTACTAAGTTTGATGCATCAAACAAATTAAACAAAACGGTCATATATAGTATTAATTAAAATCCTTTATCGGCTAAAACCATATCTCACCCAAGAGTGAATTAAAATGCACATAAGTGTACATGGGAAATAATTTATTCAAATGCTAGGTTAATTATCATGAATAAATATAGTGTTTCTAGAATTTTTCTTCTCTGGTTAGGTCTCCCAAAAATTCAAACTAGTTTCCAATTATCCCATTTTTGTTTATTTTCTGTGAGCAAACTACAAATGATTTTTAGTGCAACCAAAGAAAATGGAATCTAGGTATAAACATCTACCTCCAAGTAAAATTACACTAATTTATCGGATCCACGTATTAAACTATAGATTAATAAAGTTAGAGAAGAAAATAATCTGAAAATTCGTCCAAAACCGTGTACACTCATGTTTCTACCCATACCACTCTCACTCACATAGCCTACCATGGCCTGGACCCACCTGGCAGCTACACAGACTCGATCCAACTCAGTTCAAAACATTCCACCACTCAGGGATACCCAGAGAGAAAGAGAGAGTGGGAGATATTGACGCCAAAGATGCTCGACGCGTGGCCAGACATGTCCGGCGCCGAGCTCGCCCATATCATGCCCTATATGCATCACCTTCTCCTCTATCTTGCTCCTATGGAGACCAAGTTGAGAGAGAGAAAGCACTGGTGTCTCCATTCTCCTCCATCTCCATCGCCGGCCGTGGAGACAACGGCCATCGCCATCGTCACCAAGCTGTGGTAGTTTCAATTGCTTTCCCGATCTACTACCTCCTCTTGATGCTGACTCCATCCCCTCTAATATCATTCAAAACCATGCAGCTAGTCACCGGGAACACGAACCTCGCCGACGACATCTTAGTGCGTGCACCGGAGCACCGCCAGTTTGACATCCTTGTCGTCCAGCCAACCCTGTCCACTGAGCAAGCCGCTGCGCCAAGAGTCAAGCCTCGATCTCCTCTTCAAGACACCTCAAGAACCGCAAGCAGAGAGTGACAAAACATGGAGAACATGCCCCTTCCTTTCCCGATGCCGATCTGAACTCGCCGCCGGACTCCATCTTCAAAATTCATCTACTCCGGTGAGCCCCACTTCAATTCCTTGCACATGAGTCATCCTAGGGACCACGAGACCTCACGAATGCCTTCTTTTAGCAGCATATCGATCGGAGTGAGCCATCACTGTGGAGCCGATATCATCCTCATCTTCTTCTCAAGTTGCCATCACCGTCCAGCCTTTATCGACCCTCGTGTGACCTTCTGTGAGTCTCCAAGAGCCCCGTATTGTACCTGCATGCACTCACATTGTGTAGATCCAGCCTCCAAAACGACATGCACCGCTAACCCGAGGACCTCCACCGCTCGCGCCACCATCGCCATTGATTCCGGCCGCCATAGCTTGCAAGATGACCACTAATAGTTTTGCTAAGAACCCCTCTACTTTTTCTCTTTTGGATGCACGCCGAGATCTACCACCGTTCATCGCCGGTGCCGGCAAGGAGCTCGCTGTCGCACCCCTGCTCTACCTCAGCCAGCTCCCTTCTCCTCTGTGTGTATGACAAGCGGGCCCCATGGTCATTAGCGCACATGGACTTCAATTAGAGAATGTTTAAATCTTGTAAGGTTTTAAATACAAAACATGTTAGGCTTACATGTGGGATCATGGATCTATTTGTAAATATATTAAAACTTGAGCACTCTTAAGAAACTTTCGATTTCCACATGCTAGGGACCTCGAGTTCTAATTCAAGAACTTCACGGGCTTTATTGCAAAATGGCCAGTCTCTGACCCATGGACCCCAGGTATATAAAATTTGAAAATATAAAAGGAAAAAATAGCTAAGGAAAATCTCTATTTAACCAAAAATTGTACAATATTGCAAAATCAATATAAAATCCAATATGACTCATTTTGGGATGAAACCAATTTCTATGAACTCAGAAGACAATGATCTTTAATATAGAAGTATAAAACTTAGCACTCACTGCACCAATTTTGTCTTTAAAATTTATCTAAGGAAAATCACACATAAAGCTTGCACAAACTTATAAAATGCATAGAAAGTTCAATTTGAATTATTTTGGGTCAAACTTAAATTCTACAGGTCCTCAACTTACACTCTCGATTAGGAAAAATAAAAGTATATAATTACTTTGTGCCAAATGCCTTTAAAACTATTGTTAATAAAATGATGAGATTTAGATGAGCTGAACTTTAGAGATTTATTTAAAATTTATTTTAACTCCTTTTGAGTAGAACCACCAAAACAAATACTTTTAAATTATAAAATAAAAATATATGTTTACTGTATAGTAATATCTCTTAAATATTTATATAAAGAATAAACAACTTACTGCGCACTTCAACTAGTAAAATTTGTACAAAATTCATCTTTAGTCCAAATGGAGTGAACTAAATTTCTATAGAACCAGAAAGTAATGAACTTCAATTAGGTAAAATAAAATGTGGCAACTAATATACTAAATATGTCAATAAACTTGACAAAGTTAACTTAGGTGCTAATCACAATAATAGTGGTTAAGCATTATATATAGAAATGTATAAAAGTATACACAAATGTATCATAGTCCTAAATAAAACAAAGTAATACTTGTTGGACCAGAGAAGCCATAAGTTCCATCCCTAACCACCAAAACTTAGCACTAAGCTCATTTATCCATTCCTAGGTTGATATGTTAAATAACTAACAAACTTCCCTAGCTTATAAAATGTGTAGTAGAGTAATATAAACTCTAAAATTATGAACTAATATTAGATTGGTTAACAAAATTATTTGTTTTTATACAACTCTAGCAAATAAAACATGTCCTGGATATAAAAATTCTAAAGCCATACATACATAACGACCATGTGCCTAAAATATGTTATAAATTGTAAAACGTATAAGTAATTCATAATGACTGTGAAACCAAAGGTGTTAATATTAGAAAACATATATCTTCATCTCTGTGAAGTAAAAGTTAGTAAAAATTAATTTATAGAAACATTTTAAAACACTACGTAATTAAACCGCTACATACCGATAAAACTTCTAAAATTCATAACTCTCAAATGGAATAAGATAAATTAAAAATTCTTTCACCTAAATTCATTTTAGATCAGCACCTACGCAATGTGAACTAATATGCATTTTATAGATTCTTGCCTATTTTGGTGTTTAATTGCATAACATGTACTTTATTTAGATAATTGCCTAATCGGTGAAGAAGTGGATTAGGTGCTAACATTTCTCGATATCAAGGCAAGTTTTTCTCCTCCCATCCTTTGAACACATTGAGTCCCATGATTTGAGGAATGAAAATGTTTGCTTGCAAAGTTGCACATGATGTTATACTATATCGATATTTAAAATCTGGTTATGGTAGTTATGACCTAATTAATGCATCTCCTACCTTGAATAATTGTATCCTTGTTGTTTGTACCCCTAGAAATGTGTTGATATGTGAACCCTTGCTGGGAAAGAATGAATATGATGAGTATTTGCAAACTAAAATATGTAAAAATGTGATTTTGACTTGGGCGGCATGTGGCATGCATATGGTGTTAGTTGTATGCCGATAGGAGGAGAGATGTTTGCCTAAGTCCATAAGCACTGAACTTGTGTCACCAACTTAAAGTTATCCGTACATCCATATGTGCTAGTATGGGATAGCCTAAGCTGATTAATCTACTTAGCACCTAGCCTTGCACTCTGGTAGGCCGATGCGTATGAGTTCGTATAACTCATAGGAACTTTCTATTTACCCCGATGTGATAGTTTAGACGACTAAGTCTGTGCAATACAACGGTATTGTGCCACGTGGTGGGTTCCTGTTGTGTCCGCCACCACGGCGTTAAGTTTAAGGCGTGGGCCCACCACTTAACGGTTTTGGGTTATATTTTCTAGTATATGCTCAGGATGGAAGAACATGTATCGTGCTGGTGCAAGGCTAGATATTAAGTAGTGTAAAGGCTTTGATATGACCTCTAGACCACATTCAACATGAAGAGTGTGGTGGAGTCTTGCAAACTCAAAACAAACTAGAGTGCTCATATCTTGTGGGTAAAGCTGTACAAACTCTGCAGAGTTCTCTAAACTAATCAATTAGCCGTGTTCACGGTCAAGAGCGCTTTGGTGAGTGTCATGAGTATAGACTCAATTGTTTTAAAAATATGAACATGTGACTTGGTTTGAAATGAATAAAAGTGTTGAGTTGTGAGTATGGTGAAATATTTTGACTTGTTGTCAGGGATGACAACAAGATGTTGAATATGATGGAATCATGATGAAATAAATGATGAAACTTAAAACTTGATTTGCTAATTGAATTGTCAACTCTCTTAAAAAATATTTGTGAAACAAAACTTCCTTTATGATAAAAATGAACTACTCATATAACCCCTCTTTGAATATATGCCTTGCATGTAGTTGTTTGATTTGACTTGTGCTTGCCAGTATATTAACTCGATTAATGTAGTGACTCTTGCTATGGATATAATCTTTTGCTTGTAGATTTAGACTTAGACTTTGAGTGATGCGGGTTTCCGATTACTTCTTCTAGGATTTGAACTTAATGGGGTAAACCCCTAGTCGGTGTGCTTGTGATTGGGTAGTCAAGCTTCCACTGTTCTCTGATAGATTTATTTGGCCGGTCGGCCCATGTAACTATTTAGTTGATGTAAGTCTTTAAGTTCTTTTCATCTTAAATGTGTTTGCTATGTATGTCCATGCTTAAGATGAAAGCGTGAATCTAGTGCACCTCCTGGGAACTAGAATCAGGTGAGAATGAGTTAAGGATATTTGAGAGGTTGTAGATCTTTAGTCATTTATGTCAAGTCTCCTGGGTGTGTAACACATCTGATTGCCGCCTTCGTGTGGTTTGACGGGCACATCTCAGGCTGAAGTTGACTGGTAGACTAAAGGCCCAGCAAAGTCTCCAATATCTTTCTCTCGAGGCTCTCGATGTTTCATTATGATTGATCGAATGAATTGAATTATTCTCTTCATTCGTCAATTATAATGGTAGGTCCGGGCAGTCATCTGACAAGTCGTAGCCGCTCTCCTGTGCGTCTCCCTCATCCTCGGAACGACTCCAAGAGTCCACCATACCCTGACCAGGGTGCATAGCGAGATAACCTGCCATATATAGAAGAGAAAGGGTGTGAATCAATGCATGCTCAAAACCAAATTAACTAAAAGCAATGAACGACTCGAGTAAAATAAACAAATAAAAGAAATTTTATGCATAAAACATTTTCATGAAGCCAAATAAAAATACTATTGACACTATCTAAGCAATAAAGCAATGCAAAAAATTAATGCATAGCTAAAAATTATGACCATTCCCACCTAAACTTAACTTAGTAAACCTATCCCATAATCCCAACTAACGGCGAATAAGATTCAAATTGACTTTGGACCCATTTTCCAAAAATCCTAATACCCTAGACCGACTTAACATTTTAAAACATCCCCTTCAAGAAAGCGATCAAGATTTTTCAAACCCCAAGGAAACAGAACCCCAAATTTTCCCGAAACAACTCCAACTACAAGAACATATGCATATGAAAAAGCTTCGATGCCTCTTAGGGTTTTTCCGGTTGGCTTGTCCTACGGTCAAGGATTGGCTCGATACCAACTTGTCATGCCCGGAATTCCAAGCGAATTTTCAAAGCTATATGTGTATTACAAATCTCTGTCCAGACCGGCCAGAGTCACATACAGAATTATTGATATTACTTGAATCCACGTCTTAGAAACAATATAAAAGATTACGTAAATGTAGCGAATAAGAAACGATCTAAAACTAAGTCTTCACGTTCGAAGAGTAGCACCAACACACCACAGGCATCCTTGACGTCGCACGAAACCTACTCCTCGTCGTAATCTTCAACTACTTTAGTCTCTGACTCTGATGGGGGAGATAGAGCAAGACTGAGTACTATCCACTGTACTCAGCAACTCATACCAAAAGGGAAGGTATGATGCGGGATAATACAAAGGAAGGCTAGGGTTTGATTGCATAAAACAACATTTCGTAATAATAGTTGAAAAGTAGTAAAACAATTGTATATAAATAAGCGCTTTAAAACCATCACTCTCCAACGCTACACCACGTTGAGAAAATCCCAACCAACCACCTATTTTAGTCAAATACCATTAATCAAGTTATTTACTAGTATGAGACCAATCACGGTGAATCTTGTTGATCGTTCATAACCGCGGGCACGGCTATTCGAATAGTTTTACTCTAATCAGAGGTGTGCATCTATACCCACAAGACACAGCCCTACTACATGTTTTCGTGTGCCAGTGTACCACCATAATACCCCATAAAGGGACTATGACAGAACCCTTCGCATAACGCCCTCTAACCAATCGTACCACACCAAGGTTTTGCCCCTTCTCCTCTACAGGCAATGGGCGGCCACCCCGAGTGCCGCGGTTAATCCGGGAGCCGATCAACCAGTAGACCTCAGTCGACCTAACTCCATCACGCCCAACCTAACCTAGGTATGTCGGCTAGAAGACAGCTACACTACAAGCACAGTCGTTGCCCACGCTGGCTTGTGGTACGCACGGTGTTTCTTCCATGGTTTCCTGCTGTTAACGACAAAATTTGGTAAGCCCTGGAGTCTCCATCGGCTAAGTGTTCATATCGGCTCAAAGCAGAATTGGCTGAGAGTTCTGCGTCAGCCGATGGAGGATGAATGTCAACAGTTGGATTTTGGTTAGATTCGGTTTGGAAAGATCTTATCCAGAAGACACTGAGTTCAAGAAGGATACGGCTCGTATCTATTAATTAGGATAAGTTTGTTAACTTTCTATTTTATCTTTAGGAAAGTGTGTTAGAATCCGGTAAGGATTCAGTTTGTTTCCTTTTATCTTTAGGAAAGTTTGAATTGTAATATTTTAGGATCTCTGTTAGCCTGCGGGAATAAATATGTAAGCCTGGGGTCCATGTAAATCAATCCTCATGATCAATACAATTCGACGCATCACCACCTTTTACCTTTTCCACTTTGTTCATCATCCGGCGAGACTTGGCACCCAACGCGGGGCTGCATCGGCTTCGATCTCTAGCGAAGGGGTAAGTCCAAGGTCCCATCGGCCCAGGGATATCATATCTATCTTTAGTTTCATTACCGTTCATAGATACATCGGCTTAGTTAGGACTTTCCCGGTTAGGTCCGAGATTCTAATGAAGTCGATGTTTCTGTAAACGTGATGTCGCTTTAGGTAGATTTGTTATATCCATCACATTAGACAGATCTATCGGCTCCTCGAGTATTATATTATCATATACAATCTCGTGCTGCATCGGTTAGGTCCGACCTACTAGATTGTTATCGATAATCTAAGTCTTGTTAAGCCGATAGGTTCATGCTAATGTTTCACCGGAGGGTTAGCCATTCTTATCATATGTCTCTGTTAATCTAGTCCTAGTATCTCAATTTGGCTCTTTCGGTTGTCTCTCGCTTTAGGGTCTTTGCCAATACCGGCTAAACTGTTTACTAGATTAGATTATTTTAGACATCTACCATCCAGAAAAGTAGTCAAGGGCTTGATTGTCTAGATATTATGTTTCTTTTCATACCTAGTGCTGCATCAATTCAGTTTGACCTACTATGTCATGATTAGAATCGTAGTCTCTAGCCCGCCCGATGACTACCAATAAGGGTTTCATCGGGGTTTCATTCGATGAGTTATTTGAACATCGGCATCGGCTAAAATCACACAATCGGTCAACACGGTGTTTTGATTATCGACCTATCGACCGTTATGACTTATGCTCTTTTGTTAGTGGTAGGATCAAACCGGCGGCACGCCGCGATTCATCAATTTTAGGACCTGCACCGGAGCTAAGCGGATCTCCCAGCCCGTGTGTGATTCGACGTCAACACATCTTGCGGCGATCAATTTGGCGTCAACACATTTTTGGCACGCCCAGTGGGACAGTGTTTTCGACCATAGATTGTTTTACACGGCTCGTGGGACCCATAATCACAACAAGATGTCTGCTGAAGAAGTCAAGGCTGAGGAAGAACAATCTCTCAAGCCGATGAATGAAGACAGGGAATAATTTACCGAGTCGATGGATGACAAGGCACATCAAGAGATGGTTGATGAAGTCATTTATCGCACTGTGTTCAATCAATCTGGAGTTTTGATAAGTACATTACGTGGTTTGATCGAGGAAATGGTTCCTAGGATGATTGATGAGCGATTTCAACATCATCAGCAACAACAATATTGGCTCGGGGGGCAAGTTGATCAATATCAGTATAAAGAGCCACATCAGTAATATCGGCCAGAGGATACTCACGTGGTTTTTGTCATTGCCACCAAATTTTATCAGAGGTTGGGTCGATCTTGAGAAGCAATTTCACTTATTCTTCTTTGCTGGAGTTAGCGAGTTGACACTTGCAGATTTGATACCAATTAAACAGCAAAAAGGAGAATCAGCTAGGGACTACATTCAAAGGTTTCATAATGTTCGCAACCGATGTTATAGTTTGAGTCTAAGTGATGAGTAGCTAGTAGATCTTGCATTCCAAGGGTTGTCGGCATTTATCAAAGATAGATTTTTCTTCCATGAGTTCGGAAGCTTGGCTCATCTTCTACAGAATGTATCGGCTTACGAGAGCCGATGTCAAGAAGAAGAAAAGAACCAGTTTTGGGGCGATCAAGGTTATCATAATTTTGAAGCATGACTTCTCATACTCCAAAACTAGGGGGCATATGTTAACGCCAAAATTTGGTAAGCCCTGGAATCTCCATCGGCTAAGTGTTCATATCGGCTCAAACCATAATCGACTGAGAGTTCTGCGTTAGCCGATGGAGGATCAATATCTTCAGCAGTCGGATTCTGGTGAGATTCAGTTTGGAAAAATCTTATCTAGAAGACACTGAGTTCAAGACGGATACAACTTGTATCTATTAATTAGGATAAGTTTGTTAACTTTGTATTTTTATCTTTAGAAAAGTGTGTTAGTATCCGGTAAGGATTCGTTTGTTTCCTCTTACCTTTAGAAAAGTTTGAATTGTAATATGTTAGAATCTCTGTTAGCCTGCGGGTATAAATATGTAAGCCCGGGGTCCATGTAAATCAATCCTCACAATCAATACAATTCAGCGCATCGCCACCTTTTACCTTTTCCACTTTGTTCATCATTCGGCGAGACTTGGCACCAGACGCGGGGCTGCATCGGCTTCGATCTCCGACGAAGGGGTAAGTCCAAGGTCACGCCAGCCCAGTATTGTATCTATCTTTAGTTTCATTATCATTAATAGATACATTGGCTTAGTTAGGACTTTCTCAGTTAGGTCCGATATTCTAATGAAGTTGATGTTTCCGTAAACGTGATGTCGCTTTAGGTAGATTTGTTATATCCATCACATTAGACAGATCTATCGGCTCCTCGAGTATTAGATTATCATATACAATCTCGTGCTGCATCGGTTAGGTCCGACCTACTAGATTGTTATCGATAATCTAAGTCTTGTTAAGCCGATAGGTTCATGCTAATGTTTCACCAGAGGGTTAGCCATTCTTATCATATGTCTCTGTTAATCGAGTCCTAGTATCTCAATTTGGCTCTTTCGGTTGTCTCTCGCTTTAGGGTCTTTGCCAATACCGGCTAAACTGTTTACTACATTAGATTATTTTAGACATCTACCATCTAGAAAAGTAGTCAAGGGCTTGATTGTCTAGATATTATGTTTCTTTTCATACTTAGTGCTACATCAATTCAGTTTGACCTACTATGTCATGATTAGAATCGTAGTCTCTAGCCCGCCCGATGACTACCAATAAGGGTTTCATCGGGGTTTCAGTCGACGAGTTATCTGAACATCGGCATCGGCTGAAATCACACATTCAGCTGTCAATAGATCAGCTGTTTTGATTATCGACCTATCGACCGTTATGACTTATGCTCTTTTGTTAGTGGCAGGATCAAACCGATCGCACGCCTGCGATTCATCAATTTTAGGACTGCACTGGAGCTACGCAGATCTCCCGTGCCAAGTGTGTGATTCGACGTCAACACATCTTGCGGCGACGAATTTGGCGTCAACACATTTTTGGCACGCCCGGTGGGACAGTGTTTTCGACCATAGATTCTTTTACACGGCTCGTGGGACCCACAATCACAACAAGATGTCTACTGAAGAAGTCAAGGCTGAGGAAGAACAATCTCTCAAGCCGATGAATGAAGACAGGGAACAATTTACCGAGTCGATGGACGATAAGGCACTTCAAGAGATGGTTGATGAAGTCGTTTATCGCACTATGTTCAATCAATGCTGGAGTTTTGATAAGTACATTGCGTGGTTTGATCGAGGAAATGGTTCCTAGGATGATTGATGAGCGATTTCAACATCGTCGCAACAACAATATTGGCTCGGGGGGCAAGTTGATCAATATCAGTATAAAGAGCCACATCAGTAATATCGGCCAGAGGATACTCAAAGGTATCTGCCCAAAGTGGATAGGGCTGATATGATTGCAAAGGTAATGGAGGAGCAGTTTGGAATTAAATGCAAAGATAAAATTTTTATGTATCGGCGCCATATCTGAGTGGTTTGATAGGGTTCCACTTCCAAGCCGGTACGAGGTTCCAGATTTCTCTATGTTTTTAGGGCAGGATGGTGACTCTACAATGGAACTTATTTGCCGTTCTTAGCTCAATGTGGGGAGGCATCGGTTGAAGAAGCTCGAAAGTTAGATTTTTTTGTTATCTTTAACTGGACCGGCTTTCACGTGGTTTTTGTCATTGCCACCAAATTTTATCAGAGGTTGGGCCGATCTTGAGAAGCAATTTCACTTATACTTCTTTGCTGGAGTTAGCGAGTTGACACTTGCAGATTTGATACCAATTAAACAACAAAAAGGAGAATCAGCTAGGGACTACATTCAAAGGTTTCATAATGTTCGCAGCCGATGTTATAGTTTGAGTCTAAGTGATGAGTATCTAGTAGATCTTGCATTCCAAGGGTTGTCGGCATTTATCAAAGATAGATTTTTCTTCCATGAGTTCGGCAGATTGGCTCATCTGCTAGAATGTATCGGCTTACGAGAGCCGATGTCAAGAAGAAGAAAAGAACCGCTTTGGGGCGATCATGGCAATCATAATTTTGAAGCATGACTTTTCAAACTCCAAAACTAGGGGGCATATGTTAACGCCAAAATTTGGTAAGCCCTGGAATCTCCATCGGCTAAGTGTTCATATCGGCTCAAAGCATAATCGACTGAGAGTTCTGCGTTAGCCGATGGATGATCAATATCTTCAGCAGTCGGATTCTGGTGAGATTCAGTTTGGAAAGATCTTGTCTAGAAGACACTGAGTTCAAGAAGGATACAACTTGTATCTATTAATTAGGATAAGTTTGTTAACTTTGTATTTTTATCTTTAGGAAAGTGTGTTAGTATCCGGTAAGGATTCGCTTTGTTTCCTCTTACCTTTAGGAAAGTTTGAATTGTAATATGTTAGAATCTCTCGTTAGCTCGGGTATAAATATGTAAGCCCGGGGTCCATGTAAATCAATCCTCACGATCAATACAATTCGGCGCATCGCCACCTTTTACCTTTTCCACTTTGTTCATCATTCGGCGAGACTTGGCACCAGACGCGGGGCTGCATCGGCTTCGATCTCCGGCGAAGGGGTAAGTCCAAGGTCACGCCAGCCCAGGTATATCGTATCTATCTTTAGTTTCATTATCATTAATAGATACATTGGCTTAGTTAGGACTTTCTCAGTTAGGTCCGATATTCTAATGAAGTCGATGTTTCTGTAAACGTGATGTCGCTTTAGGTAGATTTGTTATATCCATCACATTAGACAGATCTATCGGCTCCTCGAGTATTAGATTATAATATACAATCTCATGCTGCATTGGTTAGGTCCGACCTACTAGATTGTTATCGATAATCTAAGTCTTGTTAAGCCGTAGGTTCATGCTAATGTTTCACCGGAGGGTAAGCCGATCTTATCATATGTCCGTGTTAATCTAGTCCTAGTATCTCAATTTAGCTCTATCGGTTGTCTCTTGCTTTAGGGTCTCGCCAATACTAACTAAACTGTTTACTAGATTAGATTATTTTAGACATCTACCACCATGAAAATTAGTCAAGGGCTTGATTGTCTAGATATTACGTTTCTTTTCATACCTAATGCTGCATCAATTAAGTTTGACCTACTAAGTAACGATTAGAATCGTAGTCTCTAGCCTCGCCCGATGGCTACCAATAAGGGTTTCATCGGGGTTTTAGTCGACGAGTTATCTAAACATCGGCATCGGCTGGAATCATACAATCGGCTGTCAACAGATCGGCTGTTTTGATTATCGACCTATCGGCCGTTATGATTTATGCTCTATTGTCGTGGCAGGATCAAACGACGCATGCCTCCCAGGCCAGCGTGTGATTCGACGTCAACACATCTTGCAGCGGTACGAATTTGGCGTCAACACATTTTTGGCGCGCCTAGTGGGACAGTGTTTTCGACCATAGATTGTTTTACACGGCTCGTGGCACCCACAATCACAACAAGATGTCTGCTGAAGAAGACAAGGCCGAGGAAGAACAATCTCGCAAGACAATGAATGAAGACAGGGAACAATCTACCCAGTCGATGGACGACAAGGCACTTCAAGAGATGGTTGATCAAGTCATTCATCGCGCTGTCGATCAATCTAGAGTTTTGATAAGTACATTATGAATTTTGATCGAGGAAATGGTTCCTAGGATGATTGATGAGTTATCTGGACATCGGCATCGGCTGGAATCACACAATCGGCTTTGAACAGATCAGCTGTTTTGATTATCAACCTATGGGCCGATATGATTTATGCTCTGCTATTTTGCATATCTTTCAGTGGCAGGATCAAACTGACTGGCACACCTGCGATTCTTCAATTTTAGGACCTGCACTGGAGCTAAGCAGATCTCCCAGGCCAGGGTGTGATTCGATGTCAACACATCTTGCGACGGTACGAATTTGGCGTCAACACCCATGAACCGGTCCTTAACTCTCATGGGCACGATTATCCAAAACCATTGCACCCACAGCCCACCATTGTCATGTTTTAATTGGATATTTATATCACAGTGTCACATAATTAACACCATCTGTATAAAAGTCTACACTAAAGTAATTAAGTGAAATGATCCCCTTTAATAAGCTAGTTGATCTAAGCCTGGCTAAGGATATTCTAAACCAATATCTCATCATATTAAACCCAAGCTATCAATGGTACAAGGTAAACAAGTAGTATGGCTGAGTACAATAGGTAAAATAAGCCCATAAAATGACATTCCAAAATATATGCGATATTTAAGGAAATTAAGACATTTAGAAAAATAGGCACAATATGATCAATGTAGAGCATGACTTGTCTAGCTCTGAGATTGGGGAACTAATATAGCTACTTCAAAGTAAACGGGCTCGCCGAAACTATCAGAATCTACATGACAAACAAAAGACTCAACAAAACATGTAAAAGTCTACTGAATTCTTGGTATTTTTATGAATTTAATGAAATTTGAATAGGCTAAAACGGAGCACAAATTAAAAAGATATGAATTTTAGAATATCTATGTTTATTACTAAAACAGAAAAACCATAATATTTTATCGCACAATTAAACCCCCGGGTGACGCAAGCGGGTTGGACTGATGTCAACAACCGTGGGTTGACGTCGATGGGGCGAGACGTCGGTCCACGTTGACCGAGTCCACGGGACCGAGGGCGCCGGTGTGCCACGCGGCACACGTGGCGTCAATGCGGCGGCCACATGGGCAACCGACAACGGATAGCCACGATCTACCTCTCGGTAGATCGGACGGCTGGGAGAGTGTGGCGGGGAAAACGGTGAGGGGAGATTGGTGGGCTTTATGGGGGTTGAAAGTCCGGATTACGCATGGGATCAATGCGGATTCATCGCCGTTTGTAGCGAGGAAGCGAGACTTTCGGTGGCAGGATTTGGAAACCGAATCCCGCTCGGTTCGTCTGAGCGTGTGTGGGGATAGGGACGGCGCGAGATGCGGGCGTGGATATGGTGTGGGGGACGGCCGAGATGCGGCGGCGGCACGGGTGCGAGGAGAGGGATAGGCCTAACAGGTGGGCCCCACCATCAACGACCTTGAGAGTGGGGGAGGGCAAGTAGACTTTCGCGACGGCATGCACGGCTCGTGGGCCATGGCTCATGGGCAAGAGAGAGAGGGCGCGCGCGCGTGGCTTGGGCTGGTGGGATTGGTTCGTCGGGTCGAAGGAAAAATAGAGCGAGAAATTAATGATTGGAGAGAGAAAAGAATTTGCATGGGTTTAATTAAATTCGAGAATTGTTTTAATTCGTTAAAAATTATTTCTAGTGCTCGAAAATTCCAAAAAATACTATTAATGTATTTTGACATGTAGATGCCACATACCCAAACCCTAGGATCGAAGAATTCTTGTCCAAACCAAATGAGAGTGAAGATTCTCACTTTTGTGAACCATAAATTTTCATTCCAAACTTAGGTGAAGTATTTCAACCAAGTGACATGATAAAAAAATTAGGAAACAAAAGAAAACCTTTCTCGTGCAACTAAATTTATAACTTAGAAGGTGGATACAAACACACTGTGCACATGCATATGCATAAATCATAATTTGACAATAAGTCTTTCGTGCAACTAAATTTTTGAACTCGATTTCATCATAAGTTCATCTCGCACAACTCGAGATAAGGATCAATATAACCCTGTCAACAAATTAGGAGCATTTGCAAAGTGGGAACACATAAACATAGAAGGAGTACCCTAATTCTCTAAAATGATCCACATTAGATAAAATCATGGAAAAATTTATGACGATGCCAAATATTATATTAAACTTAAAATAATTTTGGTACAATTTAACAATTAGGTTTGATGCCTCAAATAAATTAGACAAAATAGTCAAATAATAGGCTAATTATGATTTCTTATCGGCTAAAATGACATCATGCTTAGAAGTTCGTTAAAATGCACATAAGTGTATATGGAAAATAATTTATTCAAATACTAGGTTAATTATCATGAATAAATATAATTTTTCTTCCCTGTTTAGGCCTTCTAAAAATTCAAACAAGATTCCAAATACCCCATATTTCTTGAATTCATGTGAGTAATCTACAACTGATTTTTGAATGCAACCAAAGAAAATGGAAACTAGGTATACTCATCTACCTCCAGAAAAAATTGCAAGAATTTATATAGAGCACACATTAAACTATGCAGCAACAAAGTTAGAGGTAAATAATAATTCAAAAAAATGCAATAAAAATTAAGTGTACTCACTCTTCTACCCATCAGTCTCATTCCCACCTTGTGCACCACGGCATGGACCCACTGGACAACCTCCCAGGCTAACCCTCGCTCTGTGCCAAACCTCTAGCTCACCGGGAACGTGAGGACACGCGACCCTACCGTGCTCTGGACGTTGACGACGCATATAATCGACGTGTCGGTGCCACAAACTCCTGCTGCCCTCAAACCTTCCCACTCGTATCGCCAAGCCTCACACTTCATCACAGGCCGAGAAAACCAAGAGAGAATAACACCGGTGCCTCCATTTCCATCCATTTTCATCTCTCGCCGGGAAGCCGACGACCGTCGCCAGCTGGTTAAGCTGCAGTTGTCCTTTCCTTTTAGCGGTCCATCATCTCCTCTTGATGCTGAGCATTTTCTCTTTTGACCCCACATTTCGTGCATCACAGCAATGGGAATGCCATCGCACTCATAGGAGCTCCGGAGCATGCGCCAATCACCGCCACAACGGACCCGCTCGTCGACAGCCTTCCACGGTGAGCCATTGGCCAAACCCTCTCGCCAACATGTTTTCCATTTCCGACAATGGTGTAACTCAAAGGAATCGTTGTGAAGTGCACCGAGGAAATAGTTCCCTTTTTCTTCCCTAACTCCGGCCACCCATCGCCACCGACGAATACTCCCTCTCCGGTCAAATTCCTTGCACGTGCACCATCTCTGTGATCTAGTCATCCTCCTGTACAGGCATGCATGGCCGCCCTTCAAGTAGATCGAGCTGTCACCGTTCATCCCGGAGATCCCTGTTGCCGCCAAGCCCATATACACGCTGTCATCATCGACCAGGCATCGTCGCCTTTCTATAATGGTTCGGTAAGTCTCCTATTCCCCCGTAGCTACTCTTACATGCAATAGTTGGCACAAAACCAAATCGAAACCCGACATGCATCGGCGTGCTGAGCCGCCGCGTGTGGTCGTCGCCGGCACGATCCCGACCACCACTGCGCACAAAACCACCACCAACGGGTTCGCATAAGCCACTTCATCTTTTCTCTTATAGTCGCCCCATCTGAAACATTGTCGTTCGCCACCGGTGTGGAGATTATGGCAATCGGATACCCTCATGGTAAGCTTGTCCGACTAGTAATAGGGATAGTTTTCGCCTGAGGATTATGTAAACCGGATATGACTTGGGTGTTACGTTGCCGATGAGATAAGGCAACGGCTCATAGTCATAGGTTGGTAAGATTTGAGGAAACTGACTTAGAATACGATAGGGTTTCCGACTTGTAAGCCCACCCTCCAAGACTATATAAGGGGGGTAAGGGGCGTCCCTTGAGGGATATCAGATTCATGAGCAATAGGTTTGATAGGTGATACACAAGATTTTGAGATCAATAAACACTCGGCGAATCGAATTCCCGAAACAGGAGTAGGGTATTACCTCACGAGAGGGCCTGAACCTGTATAAACCTTGTTTTCCACTTAACCCATCGAGCTTGGCGATCTTGGCTGCACCCCCAATTTCGATTGCCGAAACCAAGTTTGACAGTTGGCGCCCCAGGTAAGGGCTCGCACGTCAAGACTTCTTCTTCAATCTCGCCGGCAAGCACGATGGGATCTTCATCAGGCATCGACGACTTCGCCGCTGAAGGATTCAACAAGCTCTCCTTCGCCGACTCGGATTCGGACCAGTCGGGAGGGGGAACCCGCTCGGCGCCGTTCGGGCTACCGAACAACGCCGAGATCTACGACAAGGTTCTGACTTCCGAATTGGGTTCTGCCCACTTGGAAGGAGGAATCCACTCGGCGCCATTCGGGTTTCCGAACAACACTGAGATCTACAACAAAGTTCTGACTTCCAGGATGGAGTCCATCCACTCGGAAGGAGGAATCCACTCGGCGCCGTTCGGACTACCGAACGCCGCTGAGATCTACAGCCGTCATCTGACCTCCCCGTCGGAATCAATCCACTCGCGAGGAAAAACCCTCTCGGCACCGTTTGGATTACCAAACGCCGCTGAGATCTATTGCAAACTCCTTTCCTCCGAGTCGAAATTGACCCACTCGGAGTAACCCCCGTCATCAAGCTACAACCCGGACTGGAGCGATCCAGATTCAAGCAACCCAGGATCAAGGGAAGTCGCCGTCATCCTCATACCGTTCGGGTCATGCTCATCCACGGAGCTCGATGAGTACCTCAGCTCTCCAGGCTTCGACGATCTCTACGGCATCTCCTTGGATGAGGCCAACGACTCCGACTGCGACAAGGATTACGAGCAGAAGTGTTTCGACGTTCTCATGGCTGAGGTGGCCGAGACCGACTCAGCCATGGCCCGCAAGGTCGCAGAAGAAGAACAAGCCAGGCTTGAGCAGGAGCGCAAACTGGCAGAAGACGAGAATAGGCGCAAGGAGGAGGCTGACAGGAGAAAACGAGACCTAAGAGCGACCGGACGATCCGCTCGGGAGGCCATACTTCACGTGAGTCGACAACACCAACATCTTCTAGACGCCTCAACGGAATGCCGTTGCCGCCCTTACCCTCCTCGACACGTTATCGAGACGGCACCCGCTACGGTAACGCCCATCTTGGACAAGATCAAGACCATCGTCGCAGCTACGCCAACTGCTCTCCCTCCACCTCGGCACGGAGGCCGGCGAATCCGAGGAAGAAACGCCCGACGAAGCCGACTTCCGCGCTACGGTCGAAGGATTACAGGAGGCCCGAACAAGATCGGACGGCCACTAGGTCAAGAGACCGCCGCCATGAGGCCACACGGAAGCATCGAGAGCAATCGGCCGACTCCCGCGAGAAGCGGCATGGACGACCACCCGTCCACGACCGGGTCCGCCGCAGCAACAACTCCGACTACCGAAGCAGCCTAGCAAGGACCCCGCCGAGTGATCTGCGGGAAGTCCTTGACCGGCGCTATCAAGAACGAGATCAGCACTCCCGTGAAGATCGAAGGAGATCGCCCGACAGCAACGACGATGGAGTACCTGCGTTCACTCGGGACCTGCGCCGAGTGCATTGGCCGAATGGTTTTAAGCCACAGGAATCGAGAAGAACGACAAAAAGACCGACCCCGAGTCATGGCTGACCGTGTACATCCGCGCAGCAGGAGGTGACAACAAGGCCATGGCCAATTACTTACCTGTTGCCCTCGCCAACTCAGCCAGGAACTGGCTCACGGGCTTGCCAAGAGGATCGATTGGCTCATGGAGTAAGCTATGGGATCACTTCATCGCCAATTTCCAGGGCACCTTTGAAAGGCCTGGGACCCACTTCGACCTCTACAATGTCATCCAAAAGCAAGATGAGCCACCGAAGGACTACATCCGGCGCTTCTCGAAAAGTGCAACAAGATCCCCAACATCACCGACGACATCATCATCGCAGCCTTCCGAAAGGGAGTCCGTGATGAGTGGCTGATCGAAAAGTTTGGGCGTAAGCCACCGAAGACGGTGAAGCAAATGTTCGAGACAGCGAACTCCTACACCAAATCCAACGACGCAATCAAGGCGGCGGGGCAAGATCGGCCTGGGAGAAGGGACAACAAGCAGTCTGGAGGAAGCCGGCATCCTAAGAAGGATAATGGCAACAACAATCAGGCCTAGAAAGATCGCAAGCGCCATCCTGAGGACCTGGTTTCCACGACGTCTAACTCCCAACGCCATCCCCAAGTCGCGACCTACGACGCGATCATGAACGCTCAGTGCATGCATCATCCAAACCACAAGCATGCCGCCAAGGACTGCTTTATTTACAAGCAATTCGCCGAGCAATATGCGGCACAGCTTAACAAGAAGCCGACTGACGAAGCCGGCCCATCGGGGACCAAGAAGAATAACCCGACTGGAAATTCGGAGCCTTTTCAAGACCCCGTGGGCGAGCTGAATCACATCTTCAGGGGGCCGCAAGCTTATGAGTCCAAGAGGCAGCAAAAGCTGACTGACCGCGAGGTCAACACGGCACAACCCGAAGTCCCACAATATCTACGGTGGTCGGAGGTGGCCATCACGTTTAACCGCTCGGATCATCCTGACCGAGCGGTCCACCCGGGGCGGTATCCCCTGGTACTAGACCCGGTGGTCCGCAACATCAAGATGAAGCGCGTCCAAATTAATGGGGGCAGCGCCCTCAATATTCTGTTCGCCAAGACCCTTGACGAGATGCATATTTCAAGGTCCGAGTTAAAGGCAAGCTCAGCCCCCTTCCACGGAGTTATCACGGGGCTGTCATCTACACCACTCGGGCACATCGCCCTTCCAGTCACCTTCGGAGTTCGAGAGAACTTCTGAACGGAGAACATCACTTTCAAGGTGGCCGACTTCGAGACGGCCTACCACGCAATCATTGGAAGGCCCGCGCTCGCCAAGTTTATGGCGATACCACACTACACCTACTTCTGCATGAAGATGCCTGGCCCCAATGGCGTCATCACCCTGCGCAGCGACGTCAAACAAGCCTGTACCTGTGACAAGGAAAGCTGTGACATGGCCCAATCTCGTGAGAGATCACGTGGCCGAGAGAAATCCGATTGGCTGCATCAACTTCGGAGAGGATAAAATCCCGCAAAAAGATAGCCAAGTCGGGACAAGGCGACGCCAAAACGAAAAAGATCTCCCTTGACCCATCTGATCCTAGCAAAACCGCTGTAATCGGTGCTGAGCTAGATCCCAAATAGGAAAGCGCGCTCGTCACCTTCCTCCAAAATAATAAAGATGTTTTTGCTTGGAAACCATCTGATATGCCTGGAATTCCGAGGGAGGTGATCGAGCACTCTTTACACGTCAAAGATGACGCGAAACCTATCAAACAACGAGTACGCCATTTTGCCCAGATTGAAAAGATGCCATCAAGGAAGAACTCACAAAACTCTTAGCCGCTGGTTTTATTAAAGAAGTTCCCCATCCCGACCGGTTGGCTAACCCGGTCGTGGTCTGGAAGAAGACAGGGCAATGGCGCATGTGCGTTGACTACACCGACCTCAACAAAGCCTGCCCTAAAGATCCATTCGGGTTGCCTCGCATCAACCAAGTCATGGACTCAACAGCCGGCTGCCAGCTCTTAAGCTTTCTGGATTGTTACTCGGGATACCACCAAATCAGCTTGAAGGAATCCGACTGCCTGAAAACATCGTTCATCACGCCGTTTGGAGCTTACTGCTACATCACGATGCCCTTTGGTCTAAAGAACGCCGGAGCCACATACCAACGCATGATACAAATATGCTTTCAAACATAGATCGGAAAAAACGTGGAAGCTTACGTCGACGATGTTGTCATCAAGACCAAGCAGAAGGAAGACCCGATTGCTGACTTAGAAGAAACCTTTGCAAACATTCGGGCCTTCAGAATGAAGCTGAACCCGGAGAACTGCACTTTCAGCGTGCCATCAGGCAAACTGCTCGGCTTCATGGTGTCCCATCGTGACATTGAAGCTAATCCAGAGAAAATCAACGCTATCCTGAATATGAAGCCCCCGAGTAACCAGAAAGATGTCCAGAAGCTTACTGGCTGCATGGCGGCGCTAAGCCGATTCATCTCCCGACTCGGCGAATGTGGCATGCCTTTCTTCCGGTTACTGAAGAAAACCGACGACTTCCAATGGACTACGGAAGTCCACAAGGCCTTTGAAGATTTTAAAGAATTTCTCACGACGCCGCCCGTCCTAGCCTCACCCCAGCCTCAGGAACCTCTGCTACTATATGTCTCAGCAACCCACCAAGTGGTCAGCATGGTTCTTGTCGTTGAGCGGGAAGAAGAAGGACGAGTCCAGAAGATTCAGAGGCCAATCTACTTCGTTAGCGAAGTGCTGGCAGGAGCCAAAATTCGCTACCCTCAGGTACAAAAATTGCTATATGGTGTTCTGATAACCGCGAGGAAATTGGCGCACTACTTTCAGTGTCACTCGGTCACCGTCGTCACTTCCTTTCCACTCGGTGATGTCATCCACAACCGGGAGGCGACTGGGCGCATTGCAAAGTGGGCCCTGGAACTGATGCCGTTGGACTTAACTTTAAAGGTGAGGACGTCTGTAAAGTCATAAGCCCTGGCGGATTTCCTGGCCGAGTGGACCGAACAACAAGAAGATGTACCTCGAGAAGACCTACAATACTGGACCATGCACTTTGACGGATCCAAGAGGATCACTGGCTTTGGAGCAAGAGCCGTGCTGATCTCCCCGACCGGGGAAAGGCTAAGATATGTTCTTCACCTTCACTTCTCCGCCTCACACAACGTCGCCGAGTACGAAGCCCCGTTGCATAGAATGCGACTTGCTGTTTCACTCGGGATACGATGGTTGGTCGTGAAAGGAGATTCCAAGCTGGTCATCAATCAAGTGATGAAAGACTGGTCTTGTTTGAACGACACCATAAGCCTATCGGCAAGAAGTTTGCAAACTTGAAGACAAGTTTGACGGACTAGGGTTATCCCATGTCCCGAGACATAATAACGAGGCGCTTGATGAGTTGGCGCAGTTCGGGTCCAAGCGAGAAGCTGCTCCAACAGACGTTTTTGTAGAGCATCTCTATGAGCCGACTGTTGCAGCAAAACCAACTCCCAACGAGCAAGCTGCAAACCAAGTTGCCATGATCGACGCCGACTAGAGGACACCGCTCATCAAATTTTTAACTCAGCAAGAGCTACCGAAATACCGGGATGAGGTGGAACGAGTCCGACGCCGTTGTCAAGCTTATGTCATGGTAGACTCTGATTTATACAAGAGGAGCCCTTCTGGAGTCCTAATGAGATGTATCACGCCTGAGGAAGGACGGCAACTACTCCAAGATATCCACTCGGGTATATGCGGAAGTCACGCGGCAGCACACACCTTGGTGGGCAAAGCCTACAGACAAGGTTTTTTACGGCTTCAGTCTTCGACGCGACAAAGTGGTCCGAACGTGTGAAGGTTACCGTTCTTCGCTCGCGAGCCATGTCCCAACCCAAGAGCTACAAATGATTCCATTATCCTAGACGTTTGCGGTATGGGGCTTGGACATGGTCCGTCCTTTCAAGAAGGCCCAGGAGGATTCACACATCTGTTCGTCGCAATTGACAAGTTTTTGAAGTGGATCGAGGCTAAGCCGGTTGCTACGAGCACCGCTGACAAGGCACGAGACTTCATCCTCAACATCGTACACCGGTTTGGTGTCCCAAATAGAATTATAACCGACAATGGGACTCAATTCACTGGTGGCATTTTCAAGGAATTCTGTGAAGACTTCGGCATAAAAATCTGCTATGCATCAGTCGCGCACCCCAATGGCATGGTTCTTCAAGGCATCAAGGCCCGAGTGTTTGACCGGCTAAGTCCTTACGCCGGCAAATGGGTTCAAGAGCTGCCCTCGGTTCTATGGTCATTACGGACTACACCCAGTCGGGCCACCGGCCAAACTCCTTTTTTCCTGGTCTACGGGGCAGAAGCCATGTTGCCGAATGAAATGGAGTACGAATCTCTTCAAGTCCGCAGCTTCAACGATGAGCGACTACGATCAAAACCGAGTGGACGACCTGACCCGACTGGAAGAGGCCCGAGAGGCAGCCTTGATCCAATCGGCAAGATATCTTCAAGGACTTAGACGACACCATAGTTGCAATGTTCGGGCGCGAGCTTTCATTGTCGGCGATTTGGTTCTACACAAGATCCAGACCACTAAAGACCGTCACAAATTATCTCCACTATGGGAAGGACCATATATAATTGCTGAGGTGACTCGGCCAGGAGCATATCGACTAAAGCGTGAAGATGGATCCATAGTGGAGAACTCCTGGAATATCGAACATCTTCGATGATACTATGCTTAAATTGCTTTAAGTTTCATGTTATTCTCGACTGCCAACCTCAAGCAAGATGACTTCTTGAGTTGACAGTCGGGGGCTGCACATGTGCTAATAAAGCATGGTTTTCTTCGACAACTTGCCTATATTTGGTTTATCATTGTTCAATGTTTTGATTCGAGTTCAATAGATAAGGACTGAGAATTTTTGATGACCTAATGAAGCTTAGGCTTGGTGACGTTGGACGAAAATTACTTAAGAAATTTTCTATGAAGACTCGGGTCAAGGCATTAACATAAATAAGCTAGATATCTACAAGTTCACATCAGAGGTTACAAGCAACATCAGAGGCATAAAGAGACCAAGATGATTAAACTTACTCCCGACTGAACCTCTGACGTCAAGGAAATCTTGGAGACTGGATGCGGAAGATGGCTTGTGATGGAACGAGAGCTCCTAGATGGATGGATTTGAGCGCGCGCGAGCTTAGGGTTTTTCGCAGAGAGTTGGTGAACAAGATCGCGAAAGAGGAAATTTTGGGAAGATGAAGTGGCGGGGATGACCTCGAGGCTTCGTATAAAGGCTTGAGGGTTTTTGTTAAGTCATCTCGCGATTGGGCCGAGCCCATAGAGAGACTTGCGGCCTAGCTAAGGTGTGGCCGACACGTGTCCTTAGGGACTTAAGTGGATGGACTTAAGCAGATTTGCCCGGCGATATGCACGTGTCTAATTGCCCAATACCTTTAAAATCCTTTCATACCGCGGTTTGCGTAACTTAATAAGAAGTTGACACGATGCAATTTGAAAGGTGACAAACAGCTTAAGCTTTTCATGGTCAGTCCGATGACAGAGCTGTTTGGTTTTCAAGCATTTGATTAAATGATTATATCAATGCTATTTTTTCCACCTTGGTGAAGATCTTTTAAGATTAAGACCAATATTATGGCAGGAGCTATTTAATATTTTGGTCATATTTTTCAGATGACTGAAAAATTTGTTTACCCACAAGGGTTAATTAAATTATTTATTCCGAGATGACTTGGGCAAGTTAACTCGGATAAGCATAAGCTTGCCGAGTGAATTGATTTCTTACCCATGAGGGCTAATTAAATTATTTGTTCTAAGACGACTCGGGCAAATTAAATCGGATAAGTATGAGCTTGCCGAGTGATGTGGTTTTTATGATTGCTTTAGCTTGAGCTAAGCATTTATATAAGAATGATTTTTTATAGTTCTTGACTATATGCTTGGTCTGTTTTTGACTAACCACATAGTCGGGGGCTACACCTAATTAGGTGCATGAGGAGATGCACCTAGATATTTATGTTTTGAGAATTTTTTGATATTTTCCAGCTCTTCACAGTCTTTTTATTGGATGATAAAGCACTCGAGAGACTCAGGCAGAGATGATGAAACCACTCGGCAACAGAAGCACTCGACCAGAGAGTCATTCGGCTGTGTGCTGCTTTGGTTCAAGGCAAAGTTATCTCGTCGACTGCAAATGTCTCGGGGGCTACTGTGGAGATTATGGCAATCGGATACCCTCATGGCAAGTTCGTCCGACTGGTAATAGGGATATGTTGCGCATGAGGATTATGTAAACCGGCTATGACTTGGGTGTTACGTTGCCGATGAGATAAGGCAACTGCTCATAGTCATAGTTTGGTAAGATTGAGGAAACAGACTTAGAATATGATAGGGTTTCCGACTTGTAAGCCCACCCTCCAAGACTATATAAGGGGGTAAGAGGCATCCTCGGAAGGATATCGATTCATGAGCAATAGATTTGATAGGCGATATACAAGATCTTGAGATCAATAAACACTCGACGGATCGAATCCTCGAAACAGAGTAGGGTATTACCTCACGAGAGGGCCTGAACCTATATAAACCTTGTTGTCCACTTAACCCATCGAGCTTGGCGATCTTAACTGCACCCCAATTTCTATTGCCGAAACCAAGTTTCGACAACCGTGAGGGCGTAAGAGAGCTCCGCCGTCGTGCTCGCCCTTCTCCTCCCGCACTCAATGACATGTGGGCCCAACCTAATTAGAGCGCGAGGACCGTGCTTAGAAAATAGTTTAAAACTCCAAGGACCAATTAGTAAGACGCCTCTCTATGCCATGTGGACCCAAGGACTTAGGTGCAAATATTTTAAACTATGAGGCCTCTTAAGGACTTTTAAATCACCACGTGCTAAGGACCTTGGGTTCTATATCGAAACTCCAAGGGCATATGTGCAAAATGACCAAGACACTAACCTATGGACTCATGGGTTTTTAGTTCGAAAATATAGACTTATTTTTCATAGAAAAATTGACAAACTTATTAAATCCATATAAAATCCAATATAACTCATTTTTGGATGAAACAAATTTTTGTGAACTCAACAAATGATGAACTTTAATTTAGAATTATAAAACTTGGCACTCACAAAGGCAAATTTTGTCTCTAAAATTCAAATAATGAAAAACACACCTAGGGCTTGCTCAAACATGTAAAATACATAGATCAATTTAACTTATTTTTGGACAAACTCAAATTCTATAGATGCACCAACTTACACTATCTATTTAGGAAAAATAAAAACATATGTTTACCTTGTACCAAATACTTTTAAAATTATTGGCATTAAAGTGATGAATTATAGGTAGGCTGAACTTTAGGGATTTATATAAAATTCATTTTAATTCCTTTTAAGTAAACTCAAGTTCAGTAAAATCATCAAAACATGTACTTTCAAAGTACAAAATAAAAATATATGCCTACTGTATATTAATATCACTTAAAGATTTATTTAAGGATTAAACAACTTAGTGCACTCCTCACATTACAAGAATTATCCAAAATTCATTCCAAATCCATTTTGAGTAAACTAAGTTTCGTAAAACCAGCAACTAATGAACTTCAATTAGATAAAATAAAATGTGGTCACTCTTATGCTAAATATGTCAAGAAAGAGTTTACAACGAAAACCTAGGTACTAATACTAGTAATTAAGTACTATATGTATGTATATGTATAAATACACTTATGCACCTTAGCTCCACATAAACCTAATTAAAACCTATTATGCGACGAAACTTTGAGATCATCCTCATACACTAAAAATTGGATATAGTTAGCTTAAGAGATAAGGTCTAGGTGAATACAAGGTATTCCTAGTCCAGACTAAAGCACCTCTAGATATTAAAGTGTAAACCAAGAAAATAAAGACCGTGATCATGTGAACTAAAAATGGTTTAGTTAAACAAAATTTATTCTTACATTCCCTAAGTATAAAAGTGCCAATGCTCTGAACCCATAGTTTTTAAGTTATGCGCATATCGAACGTTATAGTCCTAGAACACGTTATAATCTTGTAAAAACTTAATAAAATCTTAGTAACTCTAAAAATTATGAAACCAAATTTGTTGGCATTAGAAAACACATCTCTTCACCTCTGTGATGACGAATTAATGAAAATCAAATCATAGTAACATTGTCCACACATCACCTAACCCTATGCCGCTACATCCCGATAAAACTTCTAAAGATCCATAACTCCCAAATAGAGTAAGACAAAATAGGAATTCTTTCACCTAAATTCACTTTAGATCAGTACCTACTAAATGTGTGCAAATCATGCATATTAGAGCATTTTAAATTTTCGCTGTTTCCGGTATTTAGTTTCCTATCGTGTGTTTTATATAGATAATTGCTTAAACGGTGAAGAAGTGATTTAAGTGCTAACACTTTCCGGTTACAAGGCAAGTTTTTCCCTCCTTTTCCTTTGAACACATCGAATCCCATGTTTTGAGGGATGAAAATATTTGGTTGCAAAGTTGCATGTGAACTTAGACTCAAACGATATTTAAAACTTGGAAATGGTAGTTATGACCTATTTGCTGCATTTCCTACCTTGAATAATTGTACTCCTTGCTCATTGTACCCCTACAACAGTTAGAGTACATTCCTTGCGCTCAAATGGGTCCGTATATGCTTTATGCAATTATTTGCTTAGCCCTGCCTAGAAATTATGCAAATGCTTGTTCCATCTACCTTTAATATGGGAGTTTTGTTAACATGTGCCCTTGCTAAAATGGGTTTAAAATGATGAGTATTTGCGAATTAAAATGTATAAAAGTGTGATTTTGACTCTGGCAGCAAGTGGCATGCAATTGATGTATTTGTATGCCCATAGGGGAAGTGCTTGCCCGAGTCCGTAAGGACCAAACTTGTGTCACCAACTTAAAGTTAACCGTACATCCACATGTGTTAGTATGGGATGACCTAAGCTGAATAATCTACTTAGAACCTAGCCTTGCATTATGGTAGGCACGATGCGTATGGGTTCAGATAACCTAGAGGAACTCCCTAATTACCTCGAAGCAGTAGTTTAGGTGACTAAGTGTATCCAATAGAACGATATTGTGCCACGTGGGTGGGTTCTTGTTGTGTCCGCCACCACGGTGTCAAGTTTAAGGCGGGGCCACGCTACTTGACGGTTCTAGGTTATATTCCAGTATGCCTAGGATGGAGGAACACAAGTCGTGCTAGTGCAAGGCTAGGGATTAGGTAGTGTAAAGGCTTCGTTATGACCTCTAGACCACATTCAACATGAATAGTGTGGTAGTGCATCACGAGCACAAAACCAACTAGAGTGTTCATATCATGTGGGTAAAGCTATACAAACTCTGAGGAGTTCTCTAAAACTAATTTATTAGCCATGCTCACGGTGAAGAACGCTTTGGTGAAGTGTCATGAGTATAGTCTCTCAATTGTTTTAAAAATGTGATCATGTGTTTCTTTATAAAATGTGTTGAGTTGTGTGAGTGTGGTGATATGATGTAACTTGTTGTCATGGAGGATGACAAGATAATGAGTATGATGGGATCATAATTAAATTAATGATGAAAATTAAAACGTGTCTTTGTTAATTGTCTTTGTTAATTGAATTGTCAAATTCTTTATAAAGGAATTGCGAACTAAAATTAGCTTTCAGCTAAAAAGAGACTACAAATAGCCTACCTTTGACTTAGAGATTTCATGTATGTAGGATTGATTGTGCGCTTGTCAGTACATTATTTCTAGTAATGTACTGACTATTGCTACTGGAATATCCATTTTGCTTACATGTTTTTAGACTTAGTCTTTTGAGTGATGCGAGTATTCGATTGCTTCTTCTAGGAACTGAAATTAACGGGGTAAACCCCAAGTCGGTCTGCTTGTGAAATGGATAGTCAAGCTTTCGTTGTTCTCTGATTTAATTGTATCTATTCGGCCGGTCGGCCTATGTAATAATTAAGTAGAGGTAATCATTTCAGTTACTTTCATCTTACATGTATTCGCTATGTATATCCATGCTTGAGATGAAGTGTGAATCTAGTGCACATCCTGGGAACTAGATTCACATGAGTATGAGTTAAGGTTATTTGAGATGTTGTAGATCTTTAGCCATTTTGTCAAGTCTCCTGAATGTGTAACACATATGGTCGCCGTCTTCGAGTGGTTTGACGGGCACATCTCAGGTTGAAGTTGACTGACACGCTAGAGGCCCAGCAATGTCTCACATAACTTTCTCTCGGGACGTCGGATGTCTCTTTATGTCTATTAGTTGATTTGAAGTGATTCTCTTCAACTTGCAAACATAATGAGAAGGTCCGGGTCGTCTCCGACAGCAGTGGTATCAAAGCAAATATCGACTATAGGAGCCCCTTAAGTTGGCCGTTTAGAATGGATTCTCAAGTAAATATTTTGAGGGCTTGCTCTCAGCTATAAATTATTTGCGAAAATCACATTCAACCTTATATCTCATCCCCCTCTAGAAATTATTCTCCTCTAAGTCTCAATTTTAATTTAAAGACTCTTATCTTGCTCTATAGGACCGAAATAATTTGGAAGTTTGTAGTTTTGAGAAAATGAGTTTGAAAATACTTAACAATCACCACTAATCAGAACCAAAGTGTTGGAATAATTTTTTTAAATTCCTTTTGCCAACTATTCCTATGTACTAGTTCGGATTTGCAAATTATCGTGTTAGAAGTAGCCTCTAGTGAATGGGTTTTGAAATGGGTTGATAAAATTTAAAAATTGTTAGAAATAACAAGGATTTCCATCTCCTCATGTTACCTCTGCACCAAAAATGAATTGGGAAAACAATTTGAGCCTCTCTCTCGACTTTTCAAAATTTTACGGCATGACCTAAAATAAGTAAATTGAATAGCATAAGTTTGTGATGCTTCAACCTCTAGATTGTTTGCTTAGATGGACCACCCAAAATTCATGTAGTTTCTGGACCACTCTAACATAATGCATTTAAAAGGTAATAAATTTAGACACCCCAAAACTCGCGTAAAGTTTCTGTTTGTACCGGTTGATCTTTTCTGAAATTTTGAGTCAGTCGGCTTAATAATTTTGCATACACTAAACCATAGGACATGAACCTGATAATTTTTACCAGCAACAAGTAGGCTAACTCAGTAAGCTTCATGAATTTTTGCCAAATTTCTAGACCCATGCATCATGGTAAAACAACCTAAGGAATTAAAATAATCATGTTCTGAAAACTGTAGACAGCCTCATTATCTTTTTATGTAGACCAAACCATACGTGATAAAATATGCACCTTTTGACAGTAGCTTATAGACATACCCAGTATGCTCCACGAATTTTTGTTGAAGTTTTGAGTCATTGCATCATGGCATAAAAATTCACACAGCACTGCATAGTCCTGTTATAGAATCCGTTGGTCGTCTGTTTCACAAATTTCTGTAGCCTAAACCAAAGGTGATAAAATCTTGATTTCTTCAGGGTAGCTCACAATCCTACTCACCTGCCTCTCTGATTGTTGTTCAAATTTTTGTACCTTTAGAACCTGGCCTAAAGTGCCAGTAAGTATAGCGAAACCAATACTTTCCAGCACTACATCCTTTGTCTAGGTCATTTTCTCTAAAATGATCCACTTCTCCAAAAATTACCATCTCTCCTTCGACTATAGACCATTTCCTTAAGAAGTTAAATATAAAAAAGTTATAGTTAACACCTCTCTACCATATCCTTTTTCTTAATATTGTGCCTTAGATTTGTGCAGGACAACATCTAGCACCTATGTCGGATTAGCTCCTTCCCATCAAAACTTGTTGATAAATCCCAGTGCAAAACTTTATTTTATTTTAAGGGGGATAGGGTATCATGACCGTATAAACCCAGATATAAATATGTAGCTTTTGCATGCACCCACGAGCTTAGATGGAAATGTTATACTAGGAACAAGTTATAACCGAACTATGCGATTTATGTTGAGATGGCCAAATGCGCGAATTTTGTGCCCCGTTATGGTTGGATGCGAGATTTGTACATTGGAGCAACTCACAACAATGGTTTGGAAACTTGACTTGTGGATTTTGAGAACTTCTCTAAGATTATATGTTGTTTAAAACTTGCTTTTTTATTTCGGAATTAGAAGAGCTTTGTTGCGAGTCGGAGAAATCTTGTCACCCATTCTTCTAGCCAAAAACTTTCAAAACTTCATGACAATAGAAGAACATGACCAGTAAAACCTAGGGACATGCAAGAAACCATACAAATTTCATAATGAGTTAAGAAACATAAGAGTTTTTGCTCAAATTAGTAAGGGGAAACCTAAGTCCGGCTAGCCATAAAAGTCTACCAATGCATAAATGCCTAGGATTTTCCATTAACCCTGTTCATGTTTATTTCTTGTAGATGCCTACCGTGTACACACCATTCTACTACAGCCGCGGTTTCGCTCGGAATCCACCCAACATATGCTTTGGCTTATGTTGCAACGTGCTCGATTCACCTACCCACCAGAGTACCACATCCTCAACAAGACCATTGGAACCTCTCGGACCGTCGTGATGGCTCGTGTAAGCATTAAGGGCGTAACTCCATTGGAATAAGACTGCCAAGATGCTAGTTATGGATGGGATAGTAACTCTGCTATGCAGAACTACGCCTATGTGGCCATTACTCACCTTCGCGGTGAACTACCCGAGTGGGAAGATTTCTATTATTATATTCCATCTTTGACTGAGGGAGCTGAACACACTACTTACCCAGAGCCGACCGAGATAGAGATAAGTTTGCACACCCCATACCTCCAATAACGTGTTTTGTTCCTTCCCTACATATGCTTTATCGCTACATATTTTCTCGAGCTGCGGCGCGTCCGCACAAGGGTAGCTACTTTGGAAAGGAGTATCATGCCAAGGTTTCGCCATGGACATTATACCCCGAGTTCATGTATGGAGAAGATGCCATGCTTGCACCCGCTGAAGACCTACCACCTCCAGTTGGGGTTTATTTCGAACAGTTTCCATCTCCCCAGGTTGATGTCAGACGCGACTACCCTCCACTTGAAACCATAGGACTTCATTGACCACCGGAATATGCTCGTTGGTATGGACGGGTCTTCAAGCTGACGATGGAAGAATAAGATGACAATACTTGGAAAACCTAAGGATGTCCTGTATATTATATCCTATGATGTAATGGTGGCCCATTTTGGAAGAAACTATGTTATCTAATATATGTAACCCGACTACCATGTAACCATTTTACGTAATGAACTTAGTGGAATGTGTGAGATCGAAGCCCAAACTTGGTGTAGGGCGAACGGTAAGAGATCGTTTCGTGGTGGCAGGCCTGGCCACTGGGCGACGGTACCCCCATAGTCCTGGGAGCATATAACTGGGTTTAGGATAGCTAGAATAATTAATTACACTATGTACTCTAACTAGAAGAACTATAGAAACCTGACTCTAATTACTACTCTCCACTTAGCGCTAGTGTATCATTTATCTAGGACTCTTCTGTGTGTGTCACACTACCTTTATCATATAATTATCTTATCCCTGTCTGGATTAAGGTATCTCATCTATAGCTTATGAATATCCATGGCATCTCAATATTCTGTTCAAGACCATAGTCTTCCTTTGGGATAAAATAAATAACGATACCCTTGGAATGCTCCTGGGTGAAATGCTACAACCGTATATCCGTGCACTTGCAGATTTATCTGTGAATGTAAGAAATACCAACAAGCATTTCTGGCGCCATTGCCGGGGAAGACAATGGTCTAGGAAGAAATAATAAGTGTTTGGCTATCCATATAGTTATATTTGTCTTACCTTTGCTCTAGCATGCATATCTTGATCTGTTTTCTCTTTTATGTGAAAACAGGGTAGTGAATGACCGGCTTCAACTTGCCGAATAATTACAATCCAAATCAAGAGGCCCTTGTGAGAAGAGTTCGAACTCGTGTTGTCCCTCCTCAAATTTTCCTCTCAGCAATTAAACCAAAAGTCATGGCATCATCGGGATCAAAGACTCTCCATAATTTATCGGCACCCTCAGCTGAGAATGTCTGTACTGGACCAACAATCAACATTGGGGAGGCCAATTTGAGATCAAGACGGGTCTTATAACCATGGTGCAGGCCAATCCCTTCTATGGGAAGGCCAGCGAGGACGCCAATTCTCATCTCCAAACTTTCCCGGATATCTCGCAACACTTTCACCATCAAGGGAGTCACACAAGATGCCATCTCGACTCAGTTATTTTTGTTCTCCCTCATCGGGAGAGTGGAGCAGTGGTTCTACGCGAACTGAAGTGCTTTAGACACCTGGGACAAGTGTTCTAATGCGTTCCTTGCGAAGTTTTCCCGATGGGCAAAACCAATGCTCTTCGTGGAAAGATTTCGAGTTTTTAGCAAGCATCAGATGAGTCAATCCCAAAGGCATGGGAAAGGTTCCAGGAGTACATCCTGGCATGCCGTCACCATGGCATGGATGCTTGGCTTCTCATTCAGAACTTCTACAACGGGCTGACTTCGGCGGCCCGTGATCATGTTGATGCTGCAGCTGGAGGAGCTTTCTTCTCGTTAACGGTCGGGAGTGCGACCGTCTTAATTGATAAGATCGTCTCCAATCTAGGATGGAGCATGGTATGCATACCGTCAAGGAGACGGATATGCTAGCCGCCAAATTAGACCTCTTACTAAAGAAGTTCGAGGACAAGGCTGAAGGAGTCCAGCGAGACGCCGCATGACGTGCATGTCACGCCCGGACTTTCGACCAGAATTTCGAAGCTATATGTGTATTAAAATTCTTTTCCAGACCAGCCAGGGTACACATATGACATTGGTTGATATTACAGTTCCACGTCTTAGAAACATTACAAAAAGAATACAAAGGAGCAGCGGAAAAAAGAAAAGGGGCCTAAGCATAAACTTGACGTTTGCCACGTGGCTTCACCCAATCCACAGGCAACTTCCAAAGTGCAGGACAAAGCCTACTTAACTTCATCTTCTTCTTTGGCTTCTTGCTCAGGTTATGGTGAAGAGGCAAGGATGAGTACTTCCACGTACCCAGCAAGTCATACCGGAAAAGAGAGGGTATGAATGCAATGGGGAAGACAAGGATTTGGCTCGGGTTTGCCTTTAGCACAAACAGCTGGGGTTTTTGCATACAAAGGAGTTTTGAACATGAATACAAAAAAGGTAAATTAATTAATTAATTCATATTAAATCCAACAATGTCCAACGTTATCCCCACGTTGAGACAGGCCCAAACCATCTAACTGCACTAGCCATGGTCAAATTAACAGGTTTTCAGCAGTGTGGGCCTAATCACGGTGAAGTCGGTTGATCGCCCATAACCGTGGGCACGTCTATTCGAATAGCTTTACTCTGATCAGAGGTGTACAACTGTACCCACAAGACACAGCCCCACAACACGGCTTCCCGTGCACCGGAATACCGCCATGGTACCATGGAAAGGGACTGTGATAGGACCTTTCGTATAACCCCTCGCTAACCAAGTGGGCCACACCAACGTTTCGCCCCCATTCCCGTTCCTGGGCCGTGGGCAGCCCTCCCCCCCCCCGAGTGCCACGGTGAATCTGGCAACCCAGCAACCGGTAAGCCCTGGCCGACTGCAACTCCATCGAGCTCACCCTTGCGTGGGTCCGTCGGCTAGGAAGGGCTACACTACAGGACCCACCGTTGCCCATTCTAGCTTGTGGTTTATACGGTCAGTCTTCCGAGGGTTTCCCATGAACCGGTCTTTAAATGCTATGGGCACCACTATCAAAACCACAGCACCCACAGCCCACCATTTTGTCATGTTTTAGTTATTAGTCTGGTCCACAAAGTCCTTGGATTATATTTTTCATTTCATGTGTCCAACATAATGTAGTCTAGATGAAATTACCCATTTAGGGTGCTAGTAGGTCTAAGCAGGTGTAAGTATAACCTAGGCCTATAAGCTAGTCATGTTGTTATCCCAAGTTTATCAAAGGGGTTAGGGTGGCAAGCCTAAGGCTTAAATCTAACCATACGGTGTAATATTCCCCATGAGATGACATTCAAAAATAAATGCAGCTTAATAGAATAAAACAGGTGTTTTAGCAAAAATAGGGGCAATATGAACAATAATAAAGCATGACTTGCCTTGCTCTTCGGACTGGGGAAACTCCGCGACAACTTCAAAGTACACTGGGTCGGAGGAACTACCGGGGTCTACACGACAAACAAAGCACTTCAACAAAACAGGCTAAAAGCTACCGAAACAAATGAACGAAACTATTTTTAATGTATTTTTGGCATTTTTATGAATTTAATGAAATTTGAATGGGCTTAAACGGAGCTCGGAGTGAAAAGATAGGGATTTTAGAAGATTATCTATGTTTTTACTAAAAGAGAAAAATCCTTAATTATTTATTGCGCAATAAATCCCGAAATTAGGGTCGGCGCGCCGATGACATCATTGGCCACGGAGCACCGGTCCACGGGCCGAAGGGCGGTGCACCAAGTGGCACCCACATGGCGCCGAGGTGGCGGCCACGTGGCGTGCCACGTGGGCGAGCGGAAGTGGACGGCTCCGACCTGCCTCGACAGATTGGACGATCGGGGAGGGGCGCGGGTGGCACGGACGGCCAGAGACCGGCCGGCGCCATTCAAGCGGCGGCGCGGGGTGGCGGAATGCCGCGGCTCACATGCGGGCGGAGCCGCGCGCACTCGGAGTGGTGGTTCTCATTCACCGAGAGGGAAAAGGAAGGGGGTGCTCACCACGGGTTGCCTGGGGTGGAGGGGACGACAGCGTGGATGGTGAGGAGACGACGGCGGTGGCGACGAAGAGGGCGACCGAGAGGGCTTGGGCACCGGGGATGGAGATGGAGGCGGCGACGACACCTGGGACAGCTCAGGGCGGCGAGGAATCGCGGTCGAAGGCCAGCGATGGGCTCGGGAGCTTGGGCGCACGGTGCGGGAGCGAGAGAAAGAGAGGAGAGCTTGAGTGAGGGTGTGGGGAGGACGGGGAGCTCGGTGGCCGGCTTTTAAAGGGGACGGGAAGGTCGGTTTCAGCCAGGAGGCAGTGTAATCCCTCGCCGGAGTAAAGAGGGACAGAGAAATCAGGGTTTAATGGTCGGCGATTAAATCCGGCCATTAGGAGGCGCGGGAGCGGCGGCCGGGGCGATTAAAGCCGGTGGGAGGGGCGGGGGAGTAAAGGCGGCGGCGTCCCAAGGCTTGGGGAGGCGAGCGCGTGAGATCCGCATGGGGCGGGGCAACGGAAATGGTGCCAGGGCGGCCAGAGGTAGGGGACGGTTCTGATAGGTGGGCCCCACCTGTCAGCATCCGGGAGAAAAGGAGGGAAACAGACTTATTTTCCGGCGCGGAGCAACGGGCCACGGCCTTTGGCCGGCCCACGAGGGAGAGAGGGTGGCGCGCCCGCTTTGGGCCGCCGGCTCGGGCCGGCGGCCCATAGGCTGAATGGGCGGGAAAAGGACGGGAGGAGAGAGAAAGGTTTTCCGGGATTTAATAATTCCGATTTTGATTTTAATTGATTAAAAATTATTTCTAGTGCTCGAAAATTCCACTCAAAATCCTCGTTATCGTATTTTGACATGTAGAATTTAGGAAAAATCCTACCATGCCATTTCCATTTAGATTTTTATTTTTAAAATTATTTGTTCGCTCCAGTTAATTTCCAACTATTTTTCTTGTGATTTTTCTTTAGATTTTTAAAAGGGGAAAACACCTCAAGGTGTGACAAACCTACCCCCCTTAAATGGAATCTCGACCACGAGATTCGGAGGTACGGCAAAAGATAGGGATGAGCAAATTCTTTAGCTCATCTTTCCTTTCCTGTGGCCTCTTCTTCGATCGATGAGTCCACCGAACTCGACGTAACCTCGGTAACCTTGTTTCGGGTTCTTCGCTCACCGGTTTTGAGGATACGTGCTGGTTTCTCCACACGAGTCAAATCTTCCTAAATCTCCATCTGATCTGGGCTCGTCTGTTCTCTGGCACTCTTAAACACTTTTTAAGTTCTGAGACGTGACATACATCATGGATGCCGGCCATGGAGGGTGGAAGCTCGAGCCAGTAAGCTACTTCTCCTCGACGTTCCTGTATCTGGTACGGTCCCACAAAACATGGTGCCAACTTTCCATTAGTTTGGAAACGGTGCACTCCTCGAAGCGGGGTGACTCAAAGATACACATAATCACCTGCCTCGAACGTTAGGTCCCTTCGACGGTTGTCTGTGTAACTCTTTTGCCGAGACTGTGCGATTCTAAGCCTCTCCCTTACTGTCCTGACCATTTCCTCTGCCTCGCTTAACACTTTGGTCCCAAACAACTGGCGCTCGCCAGTTTGGTCCCAAACAAGCGGGTACGACACTTCCATCCGTACGGCGCTTTGAAAGGTGCCATCTCGCAGATCGGCTCGATAGCCGTTGTTGTAAGAGAACTCCGTGTAGGGTAGACTCTTGTCCCATGCTTTCCCGAAGTCAAGAGCACAGGCCCGCAACATGTCTTCCAAAATCTGATTCAATCGCTCGGTCGACCATCGGGTTGCGGGTGGTAGGCCGTACTAAAATTCAACCGGGTGCCAAGTTCCTCTTGTAGCTTATGCCAAAACTTGGAGGTGAACCGACTACCATGATTTCATACTATCTTCTTGGGTACCCCATGGAGACACATGATCCTTGCGAGATACAGTTCTGCCAATCTCTTTCCTGTGTAGGTGGTGTGCACTGGGATGAAGTGGGCTGCTTTAGTGAGTTGGTCGACGATAACCTAGATGGAATCGTACCCTGACGATGTTTGGGGTAATCCTGTGATGAAGTCCATTCCGATTTCTTCCCATTTCCACTCCGGGATTTGGAGTGGCTGTAGTAACCCTGCAGGTCTTTGGTGTTCTGCCTTCACTCGTTGGCATACATCGCATAGTGCCACGAACTTTGTTATTTCTCTTTTCATACTGACCCACCAAAACTTGTCCTTCAGGTCTTGGTACATCTTGGTGCTTCCTGGGTGGATTGAATACTGACTCTGATGAGCCTTGGTAAGGATCAACTTTTTCAGTTCTTTATTCTCTGGTACGCACATCCTTGTGCCCATCCAGATCGTTCCATGCTCGTCCTCCGTGAAGTCGTGAGCTTTTCCAACCCTCATGTTCTTCTTGAGCTATGCAAATTTGGTCTAAGAGTGTGGGTGTGGCTTCAAGAGCGGCTACAAATCCGGGTTCAACAATTCCCAGATTTAGGCGCTCTAGGTCCCGTTGTATTGTTCGCATCTCCCTTTTGTGTTGATAGAGTTGTAGTAACTCTTCTGGCTCAAAGCATCAGCTACCACGTTAGCTTTCCCAGGGTGATAGTGTATACTTAGGTCATAATCCTTGATCAACTCTAACAACCTTTGCTGCCGGAGGTTCAAATCCAGTTGGGTTAAAATGTATTTCAGGCTCTTATGATCCGTATATACTTCACATCGATTACTGACGAGGTAATGTCTCCATATTTTCAAAGCATGGACGACTGCCGCTAGTTCCAAGTCATGGGTTGGATAGTTAGACTCATGTGGTCTCAACTGGTGGGAAGCATAAGCGACCACTTTTCCTTCTTGCATCAACATGCATCCTAACCCTTGGCGAGATGTGTCGCAATAAACATGGAAATCCTTGGTTTGATCTGGCAAGATCAATACTAGTGTGGACACCAGTTTCCTCTTAAGTTCTTCAAAACTATTGTCGCACTCAGCGGTCCACTTAAACTTTTCATCCTTTTTCAATAGTTGCATCATGGGCTTTGCAATTTTAGAGAAATTTTCAATGAACCAATGGTAATATCCCACAAGTCCAAGAAAACTCCTGATCTGGGTGATGGTTTCGGGTGGAGTCCGCTTGGTTACTGCTTCCACGTTGGAGGGATCCACTGCTACTCCCTAGGCGTTCATGATATGACCAAGGAATTGTACTTCCTTTAACCAAAAAGCACACTTGCTGAACATAGCATAGAGCTGGTGGTTTCTTAAATTTTCGAGTGCCAACCGAAGATGGTGCTTGTGTTCCTCTTTCGACTGGGAATAGATCAGGATGTCGTTGATGAACACTACGACAAACTTATCCAGAAATTCCATGAACACCTTATTCATAAAGTTCATGAAGAATGCAGGTGCATTGGTAAGTCCAAAAGACATGACCGTGCACTCGTACAAACCATACCGAGTGATAAAAATGGTCTTGGAGATGTCTTCCTCTCGAATCCTCAACTGATGATAGCCTGACTACAGGTCTATTTTAGGAAACACTTTTGCTCCCTTCAATTGATCAAACAGGTCATCGATCTGAGGTAATGGATACTTGTTCTTAATGGTGACCTCGTTGAGTGCATGATAATCGACGCATATCCTCTTAGTCTTATCCTTTTTCTCCACAAATATCACTGGAGCACCCCAAGGCGATGTGCTCGAGCGAATATAGCCTTTTTGTAACTGTTCGTCCACTTGCTTCTTGACCTCTGCTAACTCGTTGGCTCCCATTCTATAAGGCCTCTTATTGATTGCAGCATTTCCAGGGATCAGGTCAATCTGGAACTCTATCTCTCTTTCAGGTGGCATCATGGTTAACTCTTCCGGGAAGACATCCGGATACTCACAAACCACGGGGATTTCCTCTATGTTCTTTGGGTCTTTTCCTTCCCCTTCAAGTTTCTCCTCGACCGTGATTCGATTCAAGCTTGCTTCTAACCTCGGTGGTTTTGGGGGGTGGAAGATCACTTCCTTCCCTTCACTATTGGTCAAGGTGACCGTGCGGCTCGCGCAATCGATCAAGCCCTTATAGCGGGTCAACCAGTCCATCCCAAGGATGACATCTAGCCCTTTTGATTCCAAAAGGATAAGGTTGGCTAAAAATAGGGACCCTTGGATTTCTATTGCCACCGAAGGGAAAAAATGGGCGTGTTCAAATGCTTTCTGGGAGTTTGAACCGGCATGGGTGTATTAAGTTTTAATGCGACATCCCATGTGTCCCAACGAATGCTTTTGATATGAACGAATGGGTTGCATCGGAATAAAACAAGATCGACGCAGTGAAAGAGTTCACAGGGAACATACCTAGTATTACTTCGGTGCTTCTTGGGCCTCCTCTACCGACGCGTGATTCACCCTCGCTTGGACGAATCGAGGTGCACGCTTAGGCTTTGAACACTTGTCCGTGAAGTGTCCAGGCTCTCCATAGTTGAAGCAGTTGCCTAGCCTGATTCCAAGTTCCTTCTTCGGTTGTGCGGGTTTAGGCGGTTGATGCGATGGTGCCGTTGGAGGACGCGGGGCAGGATTCCATTATTGTTGCCCAAAGTGGCCTCCACTGTTTTGGATGTTTCCAGGGGTGATAAGGTCGATGTTGGCGGACGATCATGGTAGTAGGTCCGCCCGACCTCCGGAGTGAAACGTGGCCGTTGGGGGTTCCCTTGTTGAGGCCGTGGTCCGAGCTGAACAACCTTCGTTTCTTAAGCATCTTGTTGCACTAATCTTCTTGACGAATAGCTTTGTTGACCAACTTTTCAAAATTGGCGTATTCACTTGAGATGAGCTTGTCCGTTAACTCATCATCAAGTCTGAGCAAGAACTTTTCTTGACGCTCCCCGTCGGTGCGCACATCTTCCAGAGCATAACGTGCCGTGCGATTAAATCTGTGCAAGTACGTCGTGACCGTTCGGTTGCCTTGTTCGAGGGTCTCGAGCCTTGGTATTCTAACTCCGTCTTCAACTCGAAGCAATAAACTTCGGGAAAAGGGGAAAATAGCAAGGCCGAGTACAACCACCGTACTCAACAAGCCATACGAGAAATGCAAACGTGCAAGGGGAGACAAGAGTGGCTTGCGCTATTTTGCATAAATGCGGTTGTAAACCATTCCAGCTTTAAAATAGTAAAATAGTTGATTATTTGATCAAGATTAATTCTTCCACCGAACAACGTTATCTCCATGTTGAACAGGCCCAACCAAACCACCTGAACTAGTCCAGTTCAATTAAGTCAATTTATTAAGGTGGGACTAATCATGGTGAATCTGGTTGATCGCCCATAACCGCGGCACGGCTATTCGAATAGTTTTACTCGCCGAGGTGTACAACTGTACCCACAAGACACGATTCCACACATGCCGCCATGCCCCGAAGTATCGCCACGATACGCAAGGGGGAAATCGTGACAAGACCCTTCGCATAACTTTCCCCGACCAAGCGACATCATACGAGGTTTCGCCCTACCTTTATGTCCAAGGTAGGCAGCCCCCCGGTGCCTTGGTGAATCTGGCAGCCGCATAGACCTTGCCTGGTCCATCCGAACTCCATCACGCCCACCCTTGCCTGGATGCGTCGGCCAGGGAAAAGCTACACTACAAGTCCAGCTGTTGCCCATGCTGGCTTGTGGTAAGTACTATAAGTCTTTCAGGGTTTCCCATGAACCAGTCCTTAATTGCCATGGGTGCAACAAGCAAAACCATGCACCCACAGACAACCATTTAGCCATATTTTAATTAACCAAGAACCTTTGCCAAGGTACCTCCTATTCGAGACCGTCATTTCATGTGACTATCGCTAGTAGTATAGTTCTCCCATTAGGTGAGCTAGTGCAATTAAGCATGGCTAATCATAAACATTTATAGCAAGGTCACGTAAGTGATGCAAGCTAGTCAATTTAATTACCCAGTTGACAATGAATGGATAACAATTAAACATGGCACAAGCGATCATATAAGTTGTCCCGATCCCGTGTAATTAGCAAAACATGCAATTTTATTTGCAAACAATAAATAATTTGTAAATTGCGATCAATATGCGTCAAGGAGAAGTGTGACTTGCCTTGCTTCTTCAGCTGATCTTCTCTTCTTCGCGAGTGCAAACTCCCGAAACGGCGAAATCTACACGCCGGCATGCAAAATGAAGAAAAACTCTAATAAAAACCAAATAAATAATACATGGAAAGTAAAAAAACATGTACAACTAAATTTTAGATGAAAATTTTTCAATTTGAATGGCCCAATTCAGAGTTCGTATGGATTAGATACGAATTTTAGAAGTTTTAGGCCATTTGATTGAATTCTGGAAATTAAATTTGATTTATTGCGCAATATTTATTTAATTTTACAAAGGGAAAGGGCATCGCCGACGTCACGCTTACCGAGTCCACCCAGGCGAGCCCCATGCGACAGCGGCATTAGGAGCACCCGGCCTACCGTGGACCAAGTCAATGG
Source organism: Oryza australiensis (assembly GCA_019925245.2). Classification (NCBI taxonomy): domain Eukaryota; kingdom Viridiplantae; phylum Streptophyta; class Magnoliopsida; order Poales; family Poaceae; genus Oryza; species Oryza australiensis. Next base: position 15,312 of record JAIFGZ020000403.1, on the reverse strand, counting down.
GAGCCCAACCAATGGTCCAGATCAGCCACATGGGAGCCCAATCAATGGTCCAGATCGGCCAGGCCGATCGGACGGCTAGGGAGAGGGGGGAGACCGGCCCACCGGCCGGCCTAGCGCGCAAGGACTCGGCGGCGACGCCTAGGCCTGATGGCCACCTGCGGCGAGCGGCGGCAACCAAGGGGTTGCCGATGAGGGCAAATGGGAGAGCGAAAGGAGGGAGTTCTCACCAAGTGCCCGATGGTAGTGAGCGGTGACACAGATAGTTCCGCAACGAGGAGATGGCGGCGGCGGCGCACGGAGTGGGCGACTTGGGGTGCTCCGACGGCCGAGCAGCGGAACAACCTGGGAAGGTGGCAGAGGGGTTAGGAGGGGAAGCGGTGGCTCGAGGTGGCGTGAATCGTCGGTCGGAAGAGAAAGGATAAGCCGGCAACCTCGCCTTGCAATGCGAATGGGGTTCTGATGAAGATGGATGACGATTGGCCAGCGACCGAGGACCTCCTCAACGTGGCGATGCCGAAGATTGAAGCGGCACGGCTCGGTGTGGCGCCAAACACCGGCGACGAGCGGCTGGAGGCAGCACAGGCGGTGGCGGCTCTGGTTGTTGGCGGAGGTGGCGCTACGGCGGGGTTTTTTGGCGGACAAGGGATGGTCAAGGCAGCCCTCGATGCGGTGAACGTGATGGCGGTGGTGGCGTGGCGTGGGGTGGCCGGGAATGGCGCCGAGTGGTAACTGAAAAGAGCAAAGAGGTGGCGGCTTGGGTCTTGCGGTGAAGGCGATGCTACGACGACAGTAGGGCAAAGGGAGGGGACAGCCACGGTTCCTCTCGGGATGAAGAAGCTAGCGGTGGTGGTGGCGAGGTACGACGACGGCTAGGGTGGCCGTGGAGCACTGCCGGACATGACAGGCAAGCGGCGGCGCACTGGTTTGTGTGGGGAGAGGGAGTTCCGAGGCGCAAGAGAGCGCGAAAGTTTGGGGAAACGGTAGAGGGGTACGGGGAGAAGCTTTATGGGCTCGGGAAGGCGGCACGGACACCGGGGCAGCCGAAAATCGAGGACGGAGTGGGGCGCGGGCGGTACGGGGAGTGGGTGGCGGTTCGGCGCCGACTTTGTGGGTGGAGAGGGGGAAATGGCACGGGAGAGAGTAGCACGGACATGGGCGAGTCGGTCCACGCGCGCGCGGGTGGGTAGGCAGTGCGGGAAACGTGGCGCGGGCGCGCCACGGTGGTGTCGGCCAAGAAGAGCGGGAGGAGAGGGATGACCCCGACAGGTGGGGCCTACCTGTCGGGGGCTCGAAGGGAGAGGGAGAGACCGATGCAGGGCCCACGTAAGCGAAAGACCGAGAGAGCTCCGAGTGAGGGATGCAAAACAGACTTGCGCAAGGAGCGGCGGCGAACCGGCCAAACCGGGACGTGTTTTAGACTTTTGGTGGATGCGCAAGGCAGCCCGAGGGCGAGAAAGAAATTCAAATTGGTTTTTCTATTTATTTAATCGGGTAAATGATAATTGTATATTTATAAATGCTTCCAATGCTCAAGTAAATCCAAGAAAAATCCTCGATATAGATGGGCATCTAAAAGTATTTAATAAAAATATAAAACATCATTTATTGATTAAATAATTTATTTAAATAATTACTTCAATACTTTTTGTATGGTTAAAATTATTTACGGAGCTCCAAAATTTCACGAAAAATTTTGGAGAGTATTTTAGGGCATGGAGAATATTATAAAAATATTTCCAACCATGATTTTTAAAGAAAATTTTAATTTCCTTAATTAATTCACTTGATTTAATTACTTTCACTTTTAATAATTTCTAGAAAATGTTGTATTAAACGATTTTTAATCCCGATCAAAATCGGGCGTGAAAACCTACCCCTTATAGGAATCTTGTCCCGAGATTGGGGGCTAGAAAGAAAGAAGGTAGGGAGTTGGGGTTGGGTTGGCTTACTAACCTCTACGGCTTTCTTTTGCTCCCACCGACCGATCGACTCCGCCAAACCCGTGCGACACTTGGTTGATCAAACCCGCACAACCGAACCGACCGGATTCAACCTCGTGTTCTCGTTGCTTCACCAAAACTTAAGCCGGCTAATTCTCGCTCGTGCCGACGCCGATTAAGATTACGTAGACTCAAAATGTTGTCTTTCCTCGGACTGCACACTTAAGGTTGACAGGCTTGACAAGCTGAGAATTCACCCTGCTGAAGGATAATTGGTGGAACTTTTTCGAAACCTTGCAACTGACTTTCGTGAACACACCAATCTTGAATTCGCCGCGAATGACTCTTGATTCAAACAACGAGTATTTGAAGAGGCTGCTCGATCGGCTTTCATCCGAACTGTGATTGTTCCCGAATGCTACTTCTTTAGACTGAACTGTTGACACATAGAATCGAACCTCTTAACTTGGGATTGTTGAAACCATGCTAACTGCTCGCAACTCACTCTCCTAGTTACGACACAATTTGCTACGCATGGCTGAACCTCCAAGCAAACGGCTACAAGATTTAACAAACTCATTTTGATCTCGTATTTAAAACTAGCAGTTAATCTTTCGCCTGATTGTGAACAATTTCACTGCCATCTTTGAGAAGGTCCAACAATCCCCTAATTTACCAACAGCATTGACTTTGAAAATCGTGTACTCCATCGATCGATCGTATTGAAGCAAAGATCGTGCCCTTTCATTCCACGTACTCTTGGAACTCGACATTCAAATGATGATGGTGGGTTACACATAAGAATGACTCTCATGCAACTCTTGAACATACCGACTTTTCGTTAACTTTTCCATCGGGTGTAACTACTGACCTGACCATTTCGCTTCTGTCCTGACCTCGGTGTCATCTCGCCCGAACATATTGTGCGTATGATATTCCTTTCTTGAAACAAACACCGATCACTTAACAAATCAAGCTCAAAAGGTTAACCCCACGATATAGCATTCCATTTCTTTGCTTATCTTTCACCGACTCCTCGGATTGATAGGCTATAAGTTCTACCATTGGTTTCTCCACATGATACCAAAATCCGCACATCTGCTGAAAAACTGCCTTTGATGCTACCTAGAGTTTCTGTTCTCTGACCAATACAAGATCATTTTCATACCTTGAGTAGAACTGATTCACAAGGAATGATTCTCTTATCGCATGCTCGCGGATCGTATTGTATGACTTGATCTCGCATCCATTTACTCTAGACAGAGGTGATGAAACAATTCCGTGGTCATCTTCCTAGGAAATGCCGAGGTGGTTTTCTGGAGACTGTAACGGTGGTCTTGAAATAAAGAATTCATTATTAACTAATGTTCACCACTACGGTGCAGTTACCACTTACTATTCTCTAGAGAACTTCCAACATCAGAGATGATAATCCTTTTATGATGTCGCTTTCAACTGTATCATTACCCTCTTCGTCCTCATGAGGTACCGCTTACATTGTCCTTCAAATAAATCTCGCCATGACAAACACCGTTGTAGTCTAACCATTCTCTCTTTACTGATTGATCAATTCTTTTCTTTATTGCCAGTTAGATTTTTGATCTTGACAAAACTGCAATGACCCAATAAAGGAACTATAGGCTTCTTGTGACATTGTTAGATATACCAGTCAATCCCCGTTTTGACTACTGAATATGAACCCAGAGAGAAAAATAATCGTCTGCTCCGTACTCTTATTCGACTTCCTCTTTCAAGTACATAACTGTAATAAGTCTTCTGTGCACAAGGAAGGTACTTGAACACCAAACAATTATAAGCGGCTATTGTCCACTGCTAGCAGAACTATTAACCGGTATGGAATCTACCCTTCAAGATCCTGACCGGGTTGATTTTTTTTCATCGTAGTGTATAGGCTGACCAATGCTCTACTCAACGTTTCATTCTTAATGCATGACTGCCATGAAACTCCTGGGTGTCAAAAGCGGTTCTCAAACATCAAAGACTTCTAAACCATTGTTGACCTTTGCTGGCAGAAATTTTGATTGGTATGAACCCTTTTCCCTTTTGTGATCCTAACATGGTTGACTCGTTCTTTTTAATGATTATTGACTGGTGTTCCAACAAGAACACTGCCTTGTCTATTGATTGTCTTTTCCTGGAGAATTGTCAACCTCCTTGGTAGCTGAAGCTGGCAAGTTCTTCCTATTGTTGGTGCAACTTTCCAATGATTACTTGCTAGGTTGTTGAGTTGGAATGACATGGGGTGCCTGACTGATGTTGACGACAGTTGGGTGAACCGCTGCGTGAGACCTTGTTTGGCGTGTCTCACTGGGAGTTGTACTACCTTCTTTACAATTGGATCAGATAATTGTTTCTCCTGGCACTGGCTGCCCTGCCGGTGTTGGTACTGTAGCTTCAGAGTGGTTGCCGGTGGAATGATACAGCTTTTGCTAGTGCTCTTAGTGACAAATCGTTGAGATAGAAACTTCACATTTCAGTGATGGTTGGTGTGTCTTGTTTTCCTGGGGTCCTAGGGCTGGGCCAGAGCACTCTGTGCTGGGGTGAGGCAACTGGGGAAGTTGAGACGTTGACGGACAGTGTCGGTAACTTGACGACATTAATACTTTGCATTGGGCCACCTTTCGAGAAATTACTTGTCTTTCCCACAATTGAATAGTAGGGGACTCGACTTTCTCGGTTCAAGAAACGGACATTTGTTGTGACGATGCCTTAGCTCAAGATCATTAAAACAATCTAGTCTGGATTGATCACGAGATACATCCTTCTAATTGTGCATGCTCACATAGGAATTGGAACATGCAGGGACTCGAAAACTCGGTTAACAATGTTGTTCTACCACTGTTGGCTGCCACTGTAGTCGGAGTTGGATGGAGAGCAAAATGTTATTATTGTTGTTATTGTTGACTAAGAGTTGACGGATGGGTTGCAACGATATCATTTAGTCTTCCATTGTCTTTGCTAGTATTGACTTCAGTTAACGGTCCTTAAGCATATGACCTATTCCCTCACACAAGGAACGTGTGACCTTTTTCTTCGTAAAGTTGGACCGCGGTGCACCAAAATTTCTGCTGAGAAGTTGATCCAAAAATTTCACTTCTCTTCTGATTAAGACCTCATCATCAGTTGGTGTCTTGGCATACTGTTGACAAGAAAAATCAACATGCCGGCATGGGAGATCTGCTTAGCTCCAGTGCAGGTCCTAGAATCAATGAAGCGCGAGCATGCCGGGCCTGATCCCGTCTCCGCTACGACAAGATATGCAAAGCAAGAAAGTATAAATCATATCAACCGATAGACCGAGCAACTGGGACAGTCGATCGGCCGCTTAGCCGATAGCGCGAGTGAAACTTATGCCGATGTCCAGATAACTTGTCGGCTGAAACCCCGACGAAACCCTTAGTGGCAGCCAACAGGCAGGCCAGTGATTACGGTTCTAATCACGACTTAGTAGGTCCAACTGAACTGATGCAGCACTAAGTATGAAAAGAAACGCAACATCTAGACAATCAAGCCCTTGACAGATTTTCACGGTGGTAGGTGTCTACACTAATCTAATCTAATATAACGATTTAACCGGTATCGGTAGAAACCCTAAAGCAAGAAACAACCGATAGAGCTAAATTGAGATATTAGGACTAGATTAACAAAGACATATGATAAGACTGGCTAACATTCCAGTGAAACATTAGCATGAACCTATCGGCTTAACAAGCTTAGATTATCGCAACAATCTAGTAGGTCGGACCTAACCGATGCGGCACGAGATTGTATATGATAGTCTAATACTCAATGAGCCGATAGATCTGTCTAATGTGATGAATATAACAAATCTATCTAAAGCAACATTATGTTTAAAGAAACATCAACTTGATCAGAATATCGGACCTAACCGAAAAGTCCTAACTAAGCCGATGTGACTATAAACAAGAATGGAACTAAAGATAGAGATGATATACCGATATGCAACACTTGGGCTTACCCCTTTGTCGAGTACGAACCTAACCGATGCAGCCCCGCATCGGGTGGCAAGTCCCGCCGGATGATGAACAAAGTGGAAAAGTTAAAAGGTGGCGATGCGCCGAATTGTATTGATTGAGAGATATCATTTACATGAACCCCGGGCTTACATATTTATACCCATGGGATAACAAAGAAATAGAGATCCTAACAGATTACAAATCCAAACTTTCCTAAAGATAAAAGGAAACAAACCGAATCCTTACCGGATACTAACACAGTTTCCTAAAGATAAAATAGGAAACTAACAAACTCTTCCTAATTAATAGATACAATTGACTTTTTAGGACTCAATCCTTGTATGGCAATCCTCATGAAGCACATCATTTTGATCCGACAAAGGTCTCCAATGTTATGATACCAGAATCGGCTACATCGGCTTGCCTTATCTGATCCAGTATCAGCCGATGGACACCTTAGCCGATTCGGGTTCTGGGGCTTACCAAATTCAGCTGTTAACACATGCCCCCAGCTTTGGAGTATGAGAAGTCATGCTTCAAAATTGACCTTGTCTTGATCGCCCCAAAACTGATTCTTTTCTTCTCCTTGACATCGGCTCTCATAAGTCGATACCTTCGTAATAGCCGAGCCAGTGTCGAACTCATGGATGAAAAACATGCCTTGGTTAGCTACCGACAATCCTTGAATGCAAGATCTGCGAGATGCTCATCACTTAAATTCAAACTATAACATCGGCTACGAACATTACAAAACCTTTGAATGTACTCCCTAGCCGATTCTCCTTCTTGCTGTCTAATCGATACCAAATCTGCAAGCTTCAATTCACCAATGCCAGCAAAGAAGTACATATGAAACTGCTTCTCAAGATCGGCCCAACTTCTGATAGAGTTTGGTGGTAATGACGAAAACCATGTGAAGGTTGATGCAGTCAAAGACATTGGAAAAAAATCTAACTTTCAGAGCTTCTTCAGCCGATGTCTCCCCACATTGAGCTAAGAATCGGAAAATATGCTCCATTGTAGAGACACCATCCTGCCCTGAAAACACAAAGAAATCTGGAACCTTGTACTGGCTTGGAAGTGGAACCCCATTTGATGCGATCCCGCTAGGGTTTAGTCCCGATCTTTCGATGAGAGGAGGAGGATAACTCGATTGGGGAATGGAGGCGACGTTCACGGCCCGACTACAACCGTCCAAGGACGACGCGCCTTAGCAACCGATACACCGTCTCCGATGGTTGACGCGATCTTGCGGCGCGCGACAACCCGGCCACTAGGGCACTCGCCCCGTAAGCAATCGAAGAACAAGCAAGAACAAGTAAAACAAGCACTGAAATTGCTATATATTAAGATGAAAGATTCAATCTGAATACACGATATGGTGAGGTTCCGAAGACAAACAGACGGACGGTCTAGCCGACACGCGCGGTGTGTGCAAGTAGCGAAAGGCTAACTCTAATCAACAAAATCCACCCTTCTTGGTGGCGGCTGAAGGTTTAAGAAGAGGGGAGAGATGACCACAGGGGTGTCGGGTCGTGCTAAACCCTAGGACGCGCCCCTAACGGGCCCAACTTGATACACGGCCCATTGGGCCAAAAGAGGTGACGCAGCACCAAAGACAGAAAACACTCAGTAGAAAAAGGACAATTGCGGCCGCTCTAGGACAGATATTGACATGGGGCCAGATCCATTTGAAAGTAGACTTGATAACCTTTCCATCAAGTACTTGCACGCCCAAATCGGAGTTTGCATGAAGTCGTGGCGGCCGTTAGAACTTGGCACTGTGCTGCAGTCCGAATTCACCCCTCGCGAATCCTCTTCCCGTTGGATCCTCTCCATCGTTCCTGAGTAAAACAAAAGTGCACGCGCCTCCAGGGTATAAAGAAGAGGAACATAAACTTAAGAATGAACTCACCTGATGGTTAAGTTGACATGCACGAGCGCGGGTTATTGGGCCATGAAGTTGTACTAGTGGAGGCGTGGATGTATTAGTAGTATTGATGTCCTCATCATCCTCCTCTTCTTGCATTGGGATCGTCCTCGACTCAAGCTCATCTTCGTCTCCCAAATATGGCTTTAAATCTGCAACGTTAAAAGTGGGACTAACCCCAAAATCTGTAGGGAGATCAAGCTTGTATGCATTTTCATTAATTTTTTCAAGCACTTTAAAAGGTCCATCAGCTCTAGGCATCAACTTAGACTTTCGCAAATCGGGAAACCGTTCCTTTCGCAAATGTAACCAAACCAAATCACCAGGTTCAAAATTCAATTGGCGTCTACCTTTGTCACCAGCAAGCTTATAGTTAGCATTCATGCGCTCTATGTTTTCTTTAGTTGTTTCACGGAGTTTTAACATCAACTCAGCACATTGTTTAGCATCAAAATTCAGTTTTTTAGAAGATGGCAAAGGCATTAAATCAATAGGAGCACGAGGCAATAATCCATAAACAATCTCAAAAGGGCACATCTTTGTAGTGGAATGCAACGAACGATAGTATGCAAATTCAATATGAGGCAAACATTCTTCCCACATCTTAATATTTGTCTTTAAAACAACCCTTAACATAGTAGACAAAGTCTTATTCACAACTTCAGTTTGCCCATCGCCTTGGGGATGACAAGTAGTAGAAAACAAAAGCTTAGTCCCCAATTTAGCCCACAAAGTTCTCCAAAATGGCTGAGAAATTTAGTGTCACTTTGAAACAATGGTGTTTGGCACACCATGCAAGCGAACAACCTCCCGAAAGAACGAGTCGCAATATGAGTAGCATCATCAGTTTATGACATGGAATGAAATGTGCCATTTTAGAAAACCTATCCACAACCACAAAAATGCTATCTCGCCCTCTTGGTCCTAGGCAAGCCCAACACAAAATCCATTGAAATATCTTCCCAAGGAACACTAGGAATGTAGAGGCATATATAAACCATGGGGGTTTAAGCGTGACTTAGCCTTTTGACATGTCGTGCAGCGAGCCACAAATCGCTCCACGTCTCTTTCTCATCCTCGGCCAAAAGAAGTGGCTAGCAAGGATGTCCTCCGTCTTCTTGGCACCAAAGTGCCCCATCAACCCACCGCCATGCACTTCCCGCAGCCACAACAAACGAACAGTAGCTAGCCGGAATGCATAGCTTGTTAGATCTAAAAATAAACCCATCATTGAATACAAATCTGTTCCATGTCCTTCCATCCTTACAAAGCAACAACACGTCTTCAAAATTCTATCATCATTCACATATTGGGCTTTGATTGTTTCGAGGCCAAAGATTTTGTAGTCAAGTTGTGTCAACAAAGTATATCTCCTAGACAAAGCATCAGCAATGATATTCTCCTTTCCCTTCTTGTGTTTAATGACATAAGGAAAAGATTCAATAAATTCAACCCATTTAGCATGCCTACGATTCACTTTGCCTTGACTACGAATATGTTTTAAAGATTCATGATCGAATGTATGACAAATTCCTTGGGCCATAATAAATGTTGCCATGTTTCCGAGTTCTCACAAGAGCATACAATTCTTTATCATAAGTAGAATAATTCAGAACATGCCCACTCAATTTTTCACCGAAATATGCAACCGGTTTTCCTCTTGTAACAAAACACCACCCAATCCAATCCCACTAGCATCACATTCGAGTTCAAAAGTCTTATTAAAATTTGGAAGTTGGAGGAGAGGTGCATGTGTCAACTTATCTTTTAACATGTTGAAGGCGTTCACTTGTGCGGTGCCCCACGTGAAAGGTGCTCCCTTCTTGTAAGCTCATTCAGCGGTGCGGCAATTGTGCTGAAATCCCGCACGAAGCGCCGATAGAATCCTGCAAGTCCTAAAAGCTTCGAACCTATGTGACCGTTTTAGGAGGCGGCCAACTCCGAATTGCCTCGACCTTGGCTTGATCAACCTCAATTCCTCGCGGGAGTAACAACATAGCCAAGAAACGATACGCGATCGGTGCAAAAACTGCATTTCGCAAGGTTACCAAACAAACGTGCATCGCGCAAAGCATTAAAAACAACACGTAAATGATCAAGGTGTTCCTCTAAAGATTTGCTATAAATCGAATATCATCAAAGTATAACACCACAAATTTGCCAATGAAAGCACGCAAAACCTCATTCATCAACCTCATGAAAGTGCTAGGTGCATTAGTTAAACCAAAAGGCATCACTAACCACTCATATAATCCAAACTTAGTTTTGAAAGTCAAGTTTTCCACTCATCTCCCAACTTCATACGAACTGGTGGTATCCACTACGCAAATCAACTTTAGAGAAGACAAGTAGAGCCACTCAATTCATCAAGCATATCGTCTAACCTAGGAATTGGATGACGATATCTAATGGTAATGTTATTAATAGCTCTACAATCAACACACATACGCCAAGATCCATCTTTCTTAGTCACCAAAATCACCTAAGACAAAGACATGGACTAAGAGACTCTCGTATGTACCCTTTATCAAGCAACTCCCGAACATGACGCTGAATCCCTTGGTCTCGCTTCTGGGTGGCTGGTTCGTCATGGCGCGCGGTTGGGTAGTGAAGCCCCGAATCGAGATCGATTTGATGCTCAATTCCACGCACCGTGGCAGCCCGGTGGTACATCCTGGGAGAAAAACATCCTCATACTCCCGCAAAAGATTAGTGACCGCAGTGGAAAAGAAATAGGTATATCCTCAAATGAAAACAAAGCATCCTTGCATACAAAAGCATAGCATACAGTTTCGCTTGTATCCAAATTGGTAACATCGCATTTAACAAAGTTACAAGCATGCAAGAACCTTTCAATTGAATCACATTTTTATTGTCGATTTAGATTCTCTCTGTTATGTTGCACATGTTCTTTGGCTACAATCTGATTTTCACCTATAGCATGGACCTTATTCTTCTCTTTCTTAGCTCTAGCAACATCATCCTCAAAAACAACTTCAGGGGTCATGGGATGCAACACAATTTTCTCATCATGGTACATAAAAGAATATTGATTTGATCTACCATGATGCATGAGAATCCATATCAAATTGCCATGGCCTACCTAATGTATTATGACAAGCTTGCATAGGTACAACATCACACTCAACAACATCACGATATGTCCCAATTGCAAAATTAATGCGCACCGCCTTGGTTACCTTTGCCTTACCACCGTTGTTTAGCCATTGAATGTGATATGGGTGGGGATGTGGTTTGGTGCCTTGAGTGGAAGCTTCTCCACCATTTCGCCGCTAGCCAAGTTGTTGCAGCTTCCTCCATCGATGATCAAGCGGCAAGAACGCTCTTTAATGACGCACTTTGTTTGGAACAAGGTGTACGCATGATTTTGCTCGCCTTCTCCATTTGTGTGCCGAGCACACGCCGTTACAATGTGGTCGTCATAGGGTTCCGCAAAGACGCACCAATATGTTCTTCTCGTTCCTCATCTTTATCTCGCATGGTCACCGCAAGCAAAGCAAGGGTATCTTCATCGAAATCACTAGCCGAGGAATACTCACCATCATCTTTGACTACCAAAACACGCTTGTGGGGCAAATACGCTAGACATGCCCATAGCCCTTGCAACGGTGACATTTGACATCTCTTGTTCTTCCAAAGTGGATGCAAATGTAAGAAGCACTCACTACTGGGCAGGGGTCGTCTTAGTCGGTGCACTAACACCGGGACACGTGGCTTGTCGCAGATGAGAAGGTGCCGACCCGCCGGGGTGTGGAAGATGGTGAAGGAGTAGAAGGCGTGCGTGGCAGCCATGATGTCGATTTTCCTGTAGAAACATTAGTCTTGGCACTAGCACGTCGTCCCTGCACTTTCCTTTCAGCTTTGCAAGCAAGATGAAAGAATCGAGTCATATTAGTGTAATCTTTGTAGTCCACAATGTCATAGATCTCACGGTTTAGACCACCCAAAAATCTAGCCATAGCAGCATCCTCAGACTCGTCTAAATTACAGCGAAGCATGCCCATTTGTAATTCGATAATATTCCTCTACACTTTTAGCACCCTGCCTCAATTGTTGCAATTTATTTAACAAATCAATTGCATAGTAAGAAGGAACAAATCTAGCCCGCATGACCCGTTTCAAAGCATCCCAAGTCTGCATGTTGTTAGGATTTTTCTTGCCATGTTCTATCCACCACACAGAGGCAAAAGCAGTGAACTCACTAGTAGCAACTCTAACTCTAGAGGTCTCAGGGAAGTCATGGCATGCAAATTTTTGATCAACAGCAACCTCCCATGTAATGTATGCATCAGGGTCATATTTTCCATCAAAAGCAATGTATCTTAATTTTGACTTCTTTAGAAAGCATCTTCACTATTATGCGTATTTCTCTGCCGGCGGTGTTCTCCCATGCCTCTACGATTGTTACGTAGCCGACGGCGATCACGAGCGTTATGGTCATCATGTTTAGTGTCACGTATAGTCACCATCGAAGTTGTCCTCACCGTACTCACCATCAACGTCATCATCATCACACCGATCATGGCCTCAAGCATTGAGGTTATCCAAATGCCTCACAGGCGTAGCAAGGCTGGTGTCAATATAAGCAACCGATGCCTCCAACCGTGCAGCCTCCGGCTGTGGCATCGATCCGTGCGGCCTCCAGCTGCTCGATCTTGTCATTCGTCACCTACAAATCTGCATCAAGTCCTTCTGCGGTGCCGCTTCACTTCCCTTGCAAAATGATGTATGATGCGTCGGTGCGTGGATAATGGGATGCACCTTCTTCTTCCTCCGAGCCTGCCATGGTTAATATAACAAAACAACAACGAAAACAGTTGACAAGAATTAATCCCTACAACTATTGGGGTGTGGCTACGAAAGACGCTCGCTCAGCTTATCTCACAAGTTCTTACCAGTTCTTACCATGCTCACGGGAGGGTGGCGACAACCGACAAGTGCGCAACCGTGGAACGAGGTGTATCGGCGCCGTAGCAACAAGGCCTATTGTCAAGATATAGTCGTATGTGTGGAGTGTTGGAGGGCTGAATGTAATGCGAAGGAAGTACTAGCAACCACATTAGTTAAAGCAAATTGAGCAAACGCTCAAGGTCGCACTGTCTTCGGTCCTAGGCTAGACGAAATAGAGACGCGAGCCTAACCACAAAGGACGCCACAAGATACAAACCCAAGCAGGACACGATCACGGGAAGGTGGAGACAAAGGGAACTAGGTGGAAGGAAGGTTCTCACGAGTCGGCCCTTTCTTTCTTTTTTTTCTGCTCTCTTCTTTTTTTTTGATGTTCTCTCTCTAGTCTGAGGAGAGATGCGACTTTTTTATTTTTTTTTTTTGATATTTTTCACAACCAGGGCACACTAGAACCAACCACAAAAATTCTTAGCTCAAACGGACAAAATATGAGGCACGTGGAATTTTTCAAAGTTTTACCGAAAGGGGTTGAAGCTTTCGCCACGAAAACAGAATTTTGCAAGCGGAATTTGGCGATTTTAAGATTGCCAAACCCGGAATTCTGTTGATGTCCGTGGATATCTTATTTTCCTAATTTCGAGCCGTATGAGAAAGATATCGCTGTTTTAAGGCAGGCAACTCGAATCGGGGTTCTATTTCCTTTCTTGCGATGGTTGGATCAAAGGCAAGGCAGTTACATACGGAAACAGATCGTACTATGGAAGGAAAGTAATTGGTGGGTGGCAGCGTTGGTGGTGATGACGGCTAAAACAAAGGTGATGGCGGCGATGGTGAAGGTGGCGATATGTGGTGGCAAGAACTCGAAACTCTAATCACCTAAACACTAAGACCAGCACATCGACACAACCATGCAACCGAATACTCAAAAAGCTCTAACTAAGGCGTACTAGTAAAACAAAAGGCTCAAAGGGTTTTTAGGATTACGGAGAACTATTCTACTATATTTTTTTGGTTTTCTTTTCGGACTATAGGGAAAAAATTAAACTACGACGATAGATAGTCTCACCGATCAACCGCGCTCGATACCAACCGATGCGATCCCGCTAGGGTTTAGTCCCGATCTTTCGATGAGAGGTGGAGGATAACTCGATTAGGGAACGGAGGTGACGTTCACGGCCCGACAACAGTCCAAGGACGATGCGCCTTAGCAACCGATACACCGTCTTCGATGGTTGACACGATCTTGCGGTGCGAGACAACCCGCCACTAGGGCACTCGTCCCGCAAGCAATCGAAGAACAAGCAAGAACAAGTAAAACAAGCACTGAAATTGCTATATATTAAGATGAAAGATTCAATCTGAATACACGATATGGTGAGGTTCGAAGACAAACGGACGGACGGTCTAGCCGACACGCGCGCGTGTGCAAGTAGCAAAAGGCTAACTCTAATAAACAAAACCCACCCTTCTTGGTGGCGGTGAAGGTTTAAGAAGAGGGGAGAGCCACAGGGGTGCCGGGGTCGTGCTAAACCCTAGGGCGCCCCAACGGGCCCAACTTGATACACGCCCATTGGGCCAAAAGAGGTGATGCAGCACCAAAGACAAACACTCTGTAGAAAAGGACAATTGGCCGCTCTAGGACAGATATTGACATGGGGCCAGATCCATTTGAAAGTAGACTTGATAACCTTTCCATCAAGTACTTGCACGCCCAAATCGGAGTTTACATGAAGTCGTGGCAGCCGTTAGAACTTGGCACGTGCTGCAGTCCGAATCCACCCCGCGAATCCTCTTCCCGTTGGATCCTCTCCATCGTTCTGAGTAAAACAAAAGTGCACGCGCCTCCCGGGTATAAAGAAGAGGAACATAAACTTAAGAATGAACTCACACGATGGTTAAGTTGACGTGCACGAGCGCGGTTATTGGGCCATGAAGTTGTACGAGTGGAGGCGGATGTATCGGTAGTATTTATGTCCTCATCACCATTGAACCACTCAGATATGGCAGCCGATACACAGAAATTTGATTTTTACGTTTAATTCCAAACCGCTCCTCCATTACCTTGCAATTATATTGGCCCAATCCTTTTGACTCGACATCTTTGAATTTCTCCGGCCGATATTGCTGATGTGGCTCGCATATTGATATCGATCAACTTGCCCCGAGCCAATTTTGTTGTTGCCGATGATGCCGGGATTGCTCACTAATTTGCCCCCATGCTGATTTCTTAAAGCAATCATCCCGGAACTGTTTCCTCTATCAAACCATGCAATGTACTCATCAAAACTCTGACATCGAACACGACGATGAATGATGTTATCAACCATCTCTTGAAGTGTCTCGTCATCCATCGCTTCAGAGATTGTTCGTCTTCATTCATCGCTTGAGAGATTGTTCTTCCTCGGCCTTGACTTCTACTAGACATCGTGGCAATTATGTCCGCCGAGCCGTTTAAAAGGATATGCCGTCCAAAACACGGCCCCACCGGCGTGCCAAAAATGTGTTGACGACAAAA